>CAKAJI010001044.1:0-44137 GCA_916610255.1 Lasioglossum lativentre
GTATCATTGAAAATACCTTATAATATAACGTAATATGCAGTGTATCATTGAAAATACCTTATAATATAACGTAATATGCAGTGTATCATTGAAAATACCTTATAACATATCGTAATTTGTAGTGTATCTTTGAAAATACCTTATAATATAACGTAATATGCAGTGTATCTTTGAAAATACCATATAATATAGCGTAATATCCAGTGTATCATTGAAAATACCTTATAATATAACGTAATATGCAGTGTATCATTGAAAATACCTTACGATATAACGTAGTTTATAATTGAAAATACCTTATAATATAACGTAATATGCAGTGTATCATTGAAAATATCTTATAATATAACGTAATATGCAGTGTAATCATTGAAAATACCTTATAACATATCGTAATTGTAGTGTATCTTTGAAAATACCTTATAAACATATCGTAATTTGTAGTGTATATTTGATAATAACTTATAATATAACGTAATATGCATTGTATCATTGAATAATACCTGGTAATATAACGTAATATGCAGTGTATCATTGAAAATACCTTATAATTATAACGTAATATGCAGTGTATCATTGAAAATACCTTATAATATAACGTAGTATGCAGTGTATCATTGAAAATACCTTACGATAATAACGTAATATGCAGTGTATCATTGAAAATACCTATATCATATCGTAATATGCAGTGTATCATTGAAAATATACCTTATAATATAACGTAATATGCAGTGTATCATAGAAAAAACCATGTAATATAACGTAATATACAGTGTATCATTGAAAATACCTTATAATATAACGTAATATGCAGTGTATCATTGAAAATACCTTCTAATATATCGTAGTTTATCATTGAAAAATACCTTATAATATAACGTATATGCAGTGTATCATTGAAAATACCTTATAATATATCGTAATATGCAGTGTATCATTGAAAATACCTTATAATATAACGTAATATGCAGTGTATTATTGAAAATACCTTATAATATGACTTAATATGCAGTGTATCATTGAAAATACCTTATAATATAACTTAGTATGCAGTGTATCATTGAAAATACCTTATAATATAAACGTAATATGCAGGTGTATCATTGAAAATACCATGTAATATAACGTAATATGCAGTGTATCATTGAAAAAACCTTATAACATATCGTAATTTGTAGTGTATCTTTGAAAATACCTTATAATATAACGTAATATGCAGTGTATCATTGAAAATACCTTATAATATAACGTAATATGCAGTGTATCATTGAAAATACCTTGTATTATAACGTAATATACAGTGTAATCATAGAAATACCTTATAATATAACGTAATATGCAGTGTATCATTGAAAATACCTTATATATAACGTAATATGCAGTGTATCATAGAAAATACCATGTAATATAACGTAATATACAGTGTATCATTGAAAATACCTTATAATATAACGTAATATGCAGTGTATCATTGAAAATACCTTATAATATAACGTAATATGCAGTGTATCATTGAAAATACCTTATATCATATCGTAATATGCAGTGTATCATTGAAAATACCTTATAATATAACGTAATATGCAGTGTAACATTGAAAATACCTTATAATATAACGTAATATGCAGTGTATCATTGAAAATACCTTATAACATATCGTAATTTGTAGTGTATCTTTGAAAATACCTATAATATAACGTAATATGCAGTGTATCTTTGAAAATACCATATAATATAGCGTAATATCCAGTGTATCATTGAAAATACCTTATAATATAACGTAATATGCAGTGTATCATTGAAAATACCTTACGATATAACGTAGTTTATAATTGAAAATACCTTATAATATAACGTAATATGCAGTGTATCATTGAAAATATCTTATAATATAACGTAATATGCAGTGTATCATTGAAAATACCTTATAACATATCGTAATTTGTAGTGTATCTTTGAAAATACCTTATAACATATCGTAATTTGTAGTGTATCTTTGATAATACCTTATAATATAACGTAATATGCATTGTATCATTGAAAATACCTGGTAATATAACGTAATATGCAGTGTATCATTGAAAATACCTTATAATATAACGTAATATGCAGTGTATCATTGAAAATACCTTATAATATAACGTAGTATGCAGTGTATCATTGAAAATACCTTACGATATAACGTAATATGCAGTGTATCATTGAAAATACCTTATATCATATCGTAATATGCAGTGTATCATTGAAAATACCTTATAATATAACGTAATATGCAGTGTATCATAGAAAAAACCATGTAATATAACGTAATATACAGTGTATCATTGAAAATACCTTATAATATAACGTAATATGCAGTGTATCATTGAAAATACCTTCTAATATATCGTAGTTTATCATTGAAAATACCTTATAATATAACGTAATATGCAGTGTATCATTGAAAATACCTTATAATATATCGTAATATGCAGTGTATCATTGAAAATACCTTATAATATAACGTAATATGCAGTGTATTGTTGAAAATACCTTATAATATGACTTAATATGCAGTGTATCATTGAAAATACCTTATAATATAACGTAATATGCAGTGTATCATTGAAAATACCTTATAATATAACGTAATATGCAGTGTATCATAGAAAATACCATGTAATATAACGTAATATGCAGTGTATCATTGAAAATACCTTATAACATATCGTAATTTGTAGTGTATCTTTGAAAATACCTTATAATATAACGTAATATGCAGTGTATCATTGAAAATACCTTATAATATAACGTAATATGCAGTGTATCATAGAAAATACCATGTAATATAACGTAATATACAGTGTATCATAGAAAATACCTTATAATATAACGTAATATGCAGTGTATCATTGAAAATACCTTATAATATAACGTAATATGCAGTGTATCATAGAAAATACCATGTAATATAACGTAATATACAGTGTATCATTGAAAATACCTTATAATATAACGTAATATGCAGTGTATCATTGAAAATACCTTATAATATAACGTAATATGCAGTGTATCATTGAAAATACCTTATATCATATCGTAATATGCAGTGTATCATTGAAAATACCTTATAATATAACGTAATATGCAGTGTATCATTGAAAATACCATGTAATATAACGTAATATACAGTGTATCATTGAAAATACCTTATAATATAACGTAATATGCAGTGTATCATTGAAAATACCTTATAATATAACGTAATATGCAGTGTATCATAGAAAATACCATGTAATATAACGTAATATGCAGTGTATCATTGAAAATACCTTATAACATATCGTAATTTGTAGTGTATCTTTGAAAATACCTTATAATATAACGTAATATGCAGTGTATCATTGAAAATACCTCATAATATAACGTAATATGCAGTGTATCATAGAAAATACCATGTAATATAACGTAATATACAGTGTATCATAGAAAATACCTTATAATATAACGTAATATGCAGTGTATCATTGAAAATACCTTATAATATAACGTAATATGCAGTGTATCATAGAAAATACCATGTAATATAACGTAATATACAGTGTATCATTGAAAATACCTTATAATATAACGTAATATGCAGTGTATCATTGAAAATACCTTATAATATAACGTAATATGCAGTGTATCATTGAAAATACCTTATATCATATCGTAATATGCAGTGTATCATTGAAAATACCTTATAATATAACGTAATATGCAGTGTATCATTGAAAAATACCTTATAACATATCGTAATTTGTAGTGTATCTTTGAAAATACCTTATAATATAACGTAATATGCAGTGTATCATTGAAAATACCTTATAATATAACGTAATATGCAGTGTATCATTGAAAATACCTTATAATATAACGTAATATGCAGTGTATCATTGAAAATACCTTATAATATAACGTAATATGCAGTGTATCATAGAAAATACCATGTAATATAACGTAATATACAGTGTATCATTGAAAATACCTTATAATATAACGTAATATGCAGTGTATCATTGAAAATACCTTCTAATATATCGTAGTTTATCATTGAAAATACCTTATAATATAACGTAATATGCAGTGTATCATTGAAAATACCTTATAATATAACGTAATATGCAGTGTATCATTGAAAATACCTTATAATATAACGTAATATGCAGTGTATCATTGAAAATACCTTATAACATATCGTAATTTGTAGTGTATCTTTGAAAATACCTTATAATATAACGTAATATGCAGTGTATCTTTGAAAATACCATATAATATAGCGTAATATCCAGTGTATCATTGAAAATACCTTATAATATAACGTAATATGCAGTGTATCATTGAAAATACCTTACGATATAACGTAGTTTATAATTGAAAATACCTTATAATATAACGTAATATGCAGTGTATCATTGAAAATATCTTATAATATAACGTAATATGCAGTGTATCATTGAAAATACCTTATAATATAACGTAATATGCAGTGTATCATTGAAAATACCTTATAATATAACGTAATATGCAGTGTATTGTTGAAAATACCTTATAATATGACTTAATATGCAGTGTATCATTGAAAATACCTTATAATATAACGTAATATGCAGTGTATCATTGAAAATACCTTATAATATAACGTAATATGCAGTGTATCATAGAAAATACCATGTAATATAACGTAATATGCAGTGTATCATTGAAAATACCTTATAACATATCGTAATTTGTAGTGTATCTTTGAAAATACCTTATAATATAACGTAATATGCAGTGTATCATTGAAAATACCTTATAATATAACGTAATATGCAGTGTATCATAGAAAATACCTTATAATATAACGTAATATGCAGTGTATCATAGAAAATACCATGTAATATAACGTAATATACAGTGTATCATTGAAAATACCTTATAATATAACGTAATATGCAGTGTATCATTGAAAATACCTTATATCATATCGTAATATGCAGTGTATCATTGAAAATACCTTATAATATAACGTAATATGCAGTGTATCATTGAAAATACCTTATAACATATCGTAATTTGTAGTGTATCTTTGAAAATACCTTATAATATAACGTAATATGCAGTGTATCATTGAAAATACCTTATAATATAACGTAATATGCAGTGTATCATTGAAAATACCTTATAATATAACGTAATATGCAGTGTATCATTGAAAATACCTTATAATATAACGTAATATGCAGTGTATCATAGAAAATACCATGTAATATAACGTAATATACAGTGTATCATTGAAAATACCTTATAATATAACGTAATATGCAGTGTATCATTGAAAATACCTTCTAATATATCGTAGTTTATCATTGAAAATACCTTATAATATAACGTAATATGCAGTGTATCATTGAAAATACCTTACGATATAAAGTAGTTTATAATTGAAAATACCTTATAATATAACGTAATATGCAGTGTATCATTGAAAATATCTTATAATATAACGTAATATGCAGTGTATCATTGAAAATAACTTACGATATAACGTAATATGCAGTGTATCATTGAAAATACCTTACGATATAACGTAATATGCAGTGTATCATTGAAAATACCGTATATCATATCGTAATATATAGTGTATCATTGGAAATACCTTATAATATAACGTAATATGCAGTGTATCATTGAAAATACCTTCTAATATAACGTAATATGCAGTGTATCATTGAAAATACCTTATAATATAACGTAATATGCAGTGTATCATTGAAAATACCTTATATCATATCGTAATATGCAGTGTATCATTGAAAATACCTTATAATATAACGTAATATGCAGTGTATCATTGAAAATACCTTATAACATATCGTAATTTGTAGTGTATCTTTGAAAATACCTTATAATATAACGTAATATGCAGTGTATCATTGAAAATACCTTATAATATAACGTAATATGCAGTGTATCATAGAAAATACCATGTAATATAACGTAATATACAGTGTATCATTGAAAATACCTTATAATATAACGTAATATGCAGTGTATCATTGAAAATACCTTATAATATAACGTAATATGCAGTGTATCATTGAATATACCTTATAATATAACGTAATATGCAGTGTATCATTGAAAATACCTTATAATATAACGTAATATGCAGTGTATCATTGAAAATACCTTATAATATAACGTAATATGCATTGTATCATTGAAGATACCTGGTAATATAACGTAATATGCAGTGTATCATTGAAAATACCTTATAATATAACGTAATATGCAGTGTATCATTGAAAATACCTTATAATATAACGTAGTATGCAGTGTATCATTGAAAATACCTTACGATATAACGTAATATGCAGTGTATCATTGAAAATACCTTATAATATAACGTAATATGCAGTGTATCATTGAAAATACCTTACGATATAACGTAGTTTATAATTGAAAATACCTTATAATATAACGTAATATGCAGTGTATCATTGAAAATATCTTATAATATAACGTAATATGCAGTGTATCATTGAAAATACCTTATAACATATCGTAATTTGTAGTGTATCTTTGAAAATACCTTATAACATATCGTAATTTGTAGTGTATCTTTGATAATACCTTATAATATAACGTAATATGCATTGTATCATTGAAAATACCTGGTAATATAACGTAATATGCAGTGTATCACTGAAAATACCTTATAATATAACGTAATATGCAGTGTATCATTGAAAATACCTTATAATATAACGTAGTATGAAGTGTATCATTGAAAATACCTTACGATATAACGTAATATGCAGTGTATCATTGAAAATACCTTATATCATATCGTAATATGCAGTGTATCATTGAAAATACCTTATAATATAACGTAATATGAAGTGTATCATAGAAAAAACCATGTAATATAACGTAATATACAGTGTATCATTGAAAATACCTTATAATATAACGTAATATGCAGTGTATCATTGAAAATACCTTCTAATATATCGTAGTTTATCATTGAAAATACCTTATAATATAACGTAATATGCAGTGTATCATTGAAAATACCTTATAATATAACGTAATATGCAGTGTATCATTGAAAATACCTTATAATATAACGTAATATGCAGTGTATTGTTGAAAATACCTTATAATATAACTTAATATGCAGTGTATCATTGAAAATACCTTATAATATAACGTAATATGCAGTGTATCATTGAAAATACCTTATAATATAACGTAATATGCAGTGTATCATAGAAAATACCATGTAATATAACGTAATATGCAGTGTATCATTGAAAATACCTTATAACATATCGTAATTTGTAGTGTATCTTTGAAAATACCTTATAATATAACGTAATATGCAGTGTATCATTGAAAATACCTTATAATATAACGTAATATGCAGTGTATCATAGAAAATACCATGTAATATAACGTAATATACAGTGTATCATAGAAAATACCTTATAATACAACGTAATATGCAGTGTATCATTGAAAATACCTTATAATATAACGTAATATGCAGTGTATCATAGAAAATACCATGTAATATAACGTAATATACAGTGTATCATTGAAAATACCTTATAATATAACGTAATATGCAGTGTATCATTGAAAATACCTTATAATATAACGTAATATGCAGTGTATCATTGAAAATACCTTATATCATATCGTAATATGCAGTGTATCATTGAAAATACCTTATAATATAACGTAATATGCAGTGTATCATTGAAAATACCTTATAACATATCGTAATTTGTAGTGTATCTTTGAAAATACCTTATAATATAACGTAATATGCAGTGTATCATTGAAAATACCTTATAATATAACGTAATATGCAGTGTATCATTGAAAATACCTTATAATATAACGTAATATGCAGTGTATCATTGAAAATACCTTATAATATAACGTAATATGCAGTGTATCATAGAAAATACCATGTAATATAACGTAATATACAGTGTATCATTGAAAATACCTTATAATATAACGTAATATGCAGTGTATCATTGAAAATACCTTCTAATATATCGTAGTTTATCATTGAAAATACCTTATAATATAACGTAATATGCAGTGTATCATTGAAAATACCTTATAATATAACGTAATATGCAGTGTATCATTGAAAATACCTTATAACATATCGTAATTTGTAGTGTATCTTTGAAAATACCTTATAATATAACGTAATATGCAGTGTATCTTTGAAAATACCTTATAATATAGCGTAATATCCAGTGTATCATTGAAAATACCTTATAATATAACGTAATATGCAGTGTATCATT
Source organism: Lasioglossum lativentre (assembly GCA_916610255.1). Taxonomy (NCBI): domain Eukaryota; kingdom Metazoa; phylum Arthropoda; class Insecta; order Hymenoptera; family Halictidae; genus Lasioglossum; species Lasioglossum lativentre. The sequence continues at coordinate 8,343 of CAKAJI010001044.1, forward strand.
GAAAATACCTTACGATATAAAGTAGTTTATAATTGAAAATACCTTATAATATAACGTAATATGCAGTGTATCATTGAAAATATCTTATAATATAACGTAATATGCAGTGTATCATTGAAAATAACTTACGATATAACGTAATATGCAGTGTATCATTGAAAATACCTTACGATATAACGTAATATGCAGTGTATCATTGAAAATACCGTATATCATATCGTAATATATAGTGTATCATTGAAAATACCTTATAATATAACGTAATATGCAGTGTATCATTGAAAATACCTTCTAATATAACGTAATATGCAGTGTATCATTGAAAATACCTTATAATATAACGTAATATGCAGTGTATCATTGAAAATACCTTATATCATATCGTAATATGCAGTGTATCATTGAAAATACCTTATAATATAACGTAATATGCAGTGTATCATTGAAAATACCTTATAACATATCGTAATTTGTAGTGTATCTTTGAAAATACCTTATAATATAACGTAATATGCAGTGTATCATTGAAAATACCTTATAATATAACGTAATATGCAGTGTATCATAGAAAATACCATGTAATATAACGTAATATGCAGTGTATCATTGAAAATACATTATAATATAACGTAATATGCAGTGTATCATAGAAAATACCATGTAATATAACGTAATATACAGTGTATCATTGAAAATACCTTATAATATAACGTAATATGCAGTGTATCATTGAAAATACCTTATAATATAACGTAATATGCAGTGTATCATTGAGAATACCTTATATCATATCGTAATATGCAGTGTATCATAGAAAATACCATGTAATATAACGTAATATACAGTGTATCATTGAAAATACCTTATAATATAACGTAATATGCAGTGTATCATTGAAAATACCTTATAATATAACGTAATATGCAGTGTATCATTGAAAATACCTTATATCATATCGTAATATGCAGTGTATCATTGAAAATACCTTATAATATAACGTAATATGCAGTGTATCATTGAAAATACCTTATAACATATCGTAATTTGTAGTGTATCTTTGAAAATACCTTATAATATAACGTAATATGCAGTGTATCATTGAAAATACCTTATAATATAACGTAATATGCATTGTATCATTGAAAATACCTGGTAATATAACGTAATATGCAGTGTATCATTGAAAATACCTTATAATATAACGTAATATGCAGTGTATCATTGAAAATACCTTATAATATAACGTAGTATGCAGTGTATCATTGAAAATACCTTACGATATAACGTAATATGCAGTGTATCATTGACAATACCTTATATCATATCGTAATATGCAGTGTATCATTGAAAATACCTTATAATATAACGTAATATGCAGTGTATCATAGAAAAAACCATGTAATATAACGTAATATACAGTGTAACATTGAAAATACCTTATAATATAACGTAATATGCAGTGTATCATTGAAAATACCTTCTAATATATCGTAGTTTATCATTGAAAATACCTTATAATATAACGTAATATGCAGTGTATCATTGAAAATACCTTATAATATAACGTAATATGCAGTGTATCATTGAAAATACCTTATAATATAACGTAATATGCAGTGTATTGTTGAAAATACCTTATAATATAACTTAATATGCAGTGTATCATTGAAAATACCTTATAATATAACGTAATATGCAGTGTATCATTGAAAATACCTTATAATATAACGTAATATGCAGTGTATCATAGAAAATACCATGTAATATAACGTAATATGCAGTGTATCATTGAAAATACCTTATAATATATCGTAATTTGTAGTGTATCTTTGAAAATACCTTATAATATAACGTAATATGCAGTGTATCATTGAAAATACCTTATAATATAACGTAATATGCAGTGTATCATAGAAAATACCATGTAATATAACGTAATATACAGTGTATCATTGAAAATACCTTATAATATAACGTAATATGCAGTGTATCATTGAAAATACCTTATAATATAACGTAATATGCAGTGTATCATTGAATATACCTTATAATATAACGTAATATGCAGTGTATCATTGAAAATACCTTATAATATAACGTAATATGCAGTGTATCATTGAAAATACCTTATAATATAACGTAATATGCAGTGTATCATAGAAAATACCATGTAATATAACGTAATATGCAGTGTATCATTGAAAATACCTTATAACATATCCTAATATGCAGTGTATCATAGAAAATACCTTATAATATAACGTAATATGCAGTGTTTCATTGAAAATACCTTATAATATAACGTAATATGCAGTGTATCATTGAAAATACCTTATAATATAACGTAATATGCAGTGTATTGTTGAAAATACCTTATAATATAACTTAATATGCAGTGTATCATTGAAAATACCTTATAATATAACGTAATATGCAGTGTATCATTGAAAATACCTTATAATATAACGTAATATGCAGTGTATCATAGAAAATACCATGTAATATAACGTAATATACAGTGTATCATTGAAAATACCTTATAATATAACGTAATATGCAGTGTATCATTGAAAATACCTTATAATATAACGTAATATGCAGTGTATCATAGAAAATACCATGTAATATAACGTAATATGCAGTGTATCATTGAAAATACATTATAATATAACGTAATATGCAGTGTATCATAGAAAATACCATGTAATATAACGTAATATACAGTGTATCATTGAAAATACCTTATAATATAACGTAATATGCAGTGTATCATTGAAAATACCTTATAATATAACGTAATATGCAGTGTATCATTGAAAATACCTTATATCATATCGTAATATGCAGTGTATCATAGAAAATACCATGTAATATAACGTAATATACAGTGTATCATTGAAAATACCTTATAATATAACGTAATATGCAGTGTATCATTGAAAATACCTTATAATATAACGTAATATGCAGTGTATCATTGAAAATACCTTATATCATATCGTAATATGCAGTGTATCATTGAAAATACCTTATAATATAACGTAATATGCAGTGTATCATTGAAAATACCTTATAATATAACGTAATATGCAGTGTATTGTTGAAAATACCTTATAATATAACTTAATATGCAGTGTATCATTGAAAATACCTTATAATATAACGTAATATGCAGTGTATCATTGAAAATACCTTATAATATAACGTAATATGCAGTGTATCATAGAAAATACCATGTAATATAACGTAATATACAGTGTATCATAGAAAATACCTTATAATATTTCGCAGTTTATCATTGAAAATACCTTATAATACATCGTAATATGCAGTGTATCATTGAAAATACCTTATATCATATCGTAATATGCAGTGTATCATTGAAAATACCTTATAATATAACGTAATATGCAGTGTATCATTGAAAATACCTTATAACATATCGTAATTTGTAGTGTATCTTTGAAAATACCTTATAATATAACGTAATATGCAGTGTATCATTGAAAATACCTTATAATATAACGTAATATGCAGTGTATCATAGAAAATACCATGTAATATAACGTAATATACAGTGTATCATAGAAAATACCTTATAATATAACGTAATATGCAGTGTATCATTGAAAATACCTTATAATATAACGTAATATGCAGTGTATCATAGAAAATACCATGTAATATAACGTAATATACAGTGTATCATTGAAAATACCTTATAATATAACGTAATATGCAGTGTATCATAGAAATTACCATGTAATATAACGTAATATACAGTGTATCATTGAAAATACCTTATAATATAACGTAATATGCAGTGTATCATTGAAAATACCTTATAATATAACGTAATATGCAGTGTATCATAGAAAATACCATGTAATATAACGTAATATGCAGTGTATCATTGAAAATACCTTATAACATATCCTAATATGCAGTGTATCATAGAAAATACCTTATAATATAACGTAATATGCAGTGTTTCATTGAAAATACCTTATAATATAACGTAATATGCAGTGTATCATTGAAAATACCTTATAATATAACGTAATATGCAGTGTATCATTGAAAATACCTTATAATATAACGTAATATGCAGTGTATCATTGAAAATACCTTATAATATAACGTAATATGCAGTGTATCATTGAAAATACCTTATAATATAACGTAATATGCAGTGTATCATAGAAAATACCATGTAATATAACGTAATATACAGTGTATCATTGAAAATACCTTATAATATAACGTAATATGCAGTGTATCATTGAAAATACCTTCTAATATATCGTAGTTTGTCATTGAAAATACCTTATAATATAACGTAATATGCAGTGTATCATTGAAAATACCTTATAATATAACGTAATATACAGTGTATCATTGAAAATACCTTATAACATATCGTAATATGCAGTGTATCATTGAAAATACCTTATAATATAACGTAATATGCAGTGTATCATTGAAAATACCTTATAACATATCGTAATTTGTAGTGTATCTTTGAAAATACCTTATAATATAACGTAATATACAGTGTATCATTGAAAATACCTTATAATATAACGTAATATGCAGTGTATCATTGAAAATACCTTATAATATAACGTAATATGCAGTGTATCATTGAAAATACCTTATAATATAACGTAATATGCAGTGTATCATTGAAAATACCTTATAATATAACGTAATATGCAGTGTATCATTGAAAATACCTTATAATATAACGTAATATGCAGTGTATCATTGAAAATACCTTCTAATATATCGTAGTTTATCATTGAAAATACCTTATAATATAACGTAATATGCAGTGTATCATTGAAAATACCTTATAATATAACGTAATATGCAGTGTATCATTGAATATACCTTATAATATAACGTAATATGCAGTGTATCATTGAAAATACCTTATAATATAACGTAATATGCAGTGTATCATTGAAAATACCTTATAATATAACGTAATATGCAGTGTATCATTGAAAATACCTTCTAATATATCGTAGTTTATCATTGAAAATACCTTATAATATAAACGTAATATGCAGTGTATCATTGAAAATACCTTATAATATAACGTAATATGCAGTGTATCATTGAATATACCTTATAATATAACGTAATATGCAGTGTATCATTGAAAATACCTTATAATATAACGTAATATGCAGTGTATCATTGAAAATACCTTATAATATAACGTAATATGCAGTGTATCATTGAAAATACCTTCTAATATATCGTAGTTTATCATTGAAAATACCTTATAATATAACGTAATATGCAGTGTATCATTGAAAATACCTTATAATATAACGTAATATGCAGTGTATCATTGAAAATACCTTATAATATAACGTAATATGCAGTGTATCATTGAAAATACCTTATAATATAACGTAATATGCAGTGTATCATTGAAAATACCTTACGATATAACGTAATATGCAGTGTATCATTGAAAATACCTTATATCATATCGTAATATGCAGTGTATCATTGAAAATACCTTATAATATAACGTAATATGCAGTGTATCATTGAAAATACCTTATAATATAACGTAATATGCAGTGTATCATTGAAAATACCTTATAATATAACGTAATATGCAGTGTATCATAGAATATACCATGTAATATAACGTAATATACAGTGTATCATTGAAATACCTTATAATATATCGTAGTTTATCATTGAAAATACCTTATAATATATCGTAATATGCAGTGTATCATTGAAAATACCTTATATCATATCGTAATATGCAGGGTATCATAGAAAATACCATGTAATATAACGTAATATACAGTGTATCATTGAAAATACCTTATAATATAACGTAATATGCAGTGTATCATTGAAAATACCTTATAATATAACGTAATATGCAGTGTATCATTGAAAATACCGTATATCATATCGTAATATATAGTGTATCATTGAAAATACCTTATAATATAACGTAATATGCAGTGTATCATTGAAAATACCTTCTAATATATCGTAGTTTATCATTGAAAATACCTTATAATATAGCGTAATATGCAGTGTATCATTGAAAATACATTATAACATATCGTAATTTGTAGTGTATCTTTGAAAATACCTTATAATATAACGTAATATGCAGTGTATCATTGAAAATACCTTATAATATAACGTAATATGCAGTGTATCATTGAAAATACCTTATAATATAGCGTAATATCCATTGTATCATTGAAAATACCTTATAATATAACGTAATATGCAGTGTATCATTGAAAATACCTTATAATATAACGTAATATGCAGTGTATCATTGAAAATAACTTACGATATAACGTAATATGCAGTGTATCATTGAAAATACCTTATAATATAACGTAATATGCAGTGTATCATTGAAAATAACTTACGATATAACGTAATATGCAGTGTATCATTGAAAATACCTTACGATATAACGTAATATGCAGTGTATCATTGAAAATACCGTATATCATATCGTAATATGCAGTGTATCATTGAAAATACCTTATAATATAACGTAATATGCAGTGTATCATTGAATATACCTTATAATATAACGTAATATGCAGTGTATCATTGAAAATACCTTATAATATAACGTAATATGCAGTGTATCATTGAAAATACCTTATAATATAACGTAATATGCAGTGTATCATTGAAAATACCTTCTAATATATCGTAGTTTATCATTGAAAATACCTTATAATATAACGTAATATGCAGTGTATCATTGAAAATACCTTATAATATAACGTAATATGCAGTGTATCATTGAATATACCTTATAATATAACGTAATATGCAGTGTATCATTGAAAATACCTTATAATATAACGTAATATGCAGTGTATCATTGAAAATACCTTATAATATAACGTAATATGCAGTGTATCATTGAAAATACCTTCTAATATATCGTAGTTTATCATTGAAAATACCTTATAATATAACGTAATATGCAGTGTATCATTGAAAATACCTTATAATATAACGTAATATGCAGTGTATCATTGAATATACCTTATAATATAACGTAATATGCAGTGTATCATTGAAAATACCTTATAATATAACGTAATATGCAGTGTATCATTGAAAATACCTTATAATATAACGTAATATGCAGTGTATCATTGAAAATACCTTCTAATATATCGTAGTTTATCATTGAAAATACCTTATAATATAACGTAATATGCAGTGTATCATTGAAAATACCTTATAATATAACGTAATATGCAGTGTATCATTGAAAATACCTTATAATATAACGTAATATGCAGTGTATCATTGAAAATACCTTATAATATAACGTAATATGCAGTGTATCATTGAAAATACCTTACGATATAACGTAATATGCAGTGTATCATTGAAAATACCTTATATCATATCGTAATATGCAGTGTATCATTGAAAATACCTTATAATATAACGTAATATGCAGTGTATCATTGAAAATACCTTATAATATAACGTAATATGCAGTGTATCATTGAAAATACCTTATAATATAACGTAATATGCAGTGTATCATAGAAAATACCATGTAATATAACGTAATATACAGTGTATCATTGAAAATACCTTATAATATATCGTAGTTTATCATTGAAAATACCTTATAATATATCGTAATATGCAGTGTATCATTGAAAATACCTTATATCATATCGTAATATGCAGGGTATCATAGAAAATACCATGTAATATAACGTAATATACAGTGTATCATTGAAAATACCTTATAATATAACGTAATATGCAGTGTATCATTGAAAATACCTTATAATATAACGTAATATGCAGTGTATCATTGAAAATACCGTATATCATATCGTAATATATAGTGTATCATTGAAAATACCTTATAATATAACGTAATATACAGTGTATCATTGAAAATACCTTCTAATATATCGTAGTTTATCATTGAAAATACCTTATAATATAACGTAATATGCAGTGTATCATTGAAAATACATTATAACATATCGTAATTTGTAGTGTATCTTTGAAAATACCTTATAATATAACGTAATATGCAGTGTATCATTGAAAATACCTTATAATATAACGTAATATGCAGTGTATCATTGAAAATACCTTATAATATAGCGTAATATCCTGTGTATCATTGAAAATACCTTATAATATAACGTAATATGCAGTGTATCATTGAAAATACCTTATAATATAACGTAATATGCAGTGTATCATTGAAAATAACTTACGATATAACGTAATATGCAGTGTATCATTGAAAATACCTTATAATATAACGTAATATGCAGTGTATCATTGAAAATAACTTACGATATAACGTAATATGCAGTGTATCATTGAAAATACCTTACGATATAACGTAATATGCAGTGTATCATTGAAAATACCGTATATCATATCGTAATATATAGTGTATCATTGAAAATACCTTATAATATAACGTAATATGCAGTGTATCATTGAAAATACCTTCTAATATATCGTAGTTTATCATTGAAAATACCTTATAATATAACGTAATATGCAGTGTATCATTGAAAATACCTTATAATATAACGTAATATACAGTGTATCATTGAAAATACCTTATAACATATCGTAATATGCAGTGTATCATTGAAAATACCTTATAATATAACGTAATATGCAGTGTATCATTGAAAATACCTTATAACATATCGTAATTTGTAGTGTATCTTTGAAAATACCTTATAATATAACGTAATATACAGTGTATCATTGAAAATACCTTATAATATAACGTAATATGCAGTGTATCATTGAAAATACCTTATAATATAACGTAATATGCAGTGTATCATTGAATATACCTTATAATATAACGTAATATGCAGTGTATCATTGAAAATACCTTATAATATAACGTAATATGCAGTGTATCATTGAAAATACCTTATAATATAACGTAATATGCAGTGTATCATTGAAAATACCTTCTAATATATCGTAGTTTATCATTGAAAATACCTTATAATATAACGTAATATGCAGTGTATCATTGAAAATACCTTATAATATAACGTAATATGCAGTGTATCATTGAAAATACCTTATAATATAACGTAATATGCAGTGTATCATTGAAAATACCTTATAATATAACGTAATATGCAGTGTATCATTGAAAATACCTTACGATATAACGTAATATGCAGTGTATCATTGAAAATACCTTATATCATATCGTAATATGCAGTGTATCATTGAAAATACCTTATAATATAACGTAATATGCAGTGTATCATTGAAAATACCTTATAATATAACGTAATATGCAGTGTATCATTGAAAATACCTTATAATATAACGTAATATGCAGTGTATCATAGAAAATACCATGTAATATAACGTAATATACAGTGTATCATTGAAAATACCTTATAATATATCGTAGTTTATCATTGAAAATACCTTATAATATATCGTAATATGCAGTGTATCATTGAAAATACCTTATATCATATCGAAATATGCAGTGTATCATAGAAAATACCATGTAATATAACGTAATATACAGTGTATCATTGAAAATACCTTATAATATAACGTAATATGCAGTGTATCATTGAAAATACCTTATAATATAACGTAATATGCAGTGTATCATAGAAAATACCATGTAATATAACGTAATATACAGTGTATCATTGAAAATACCTTATAATATATCGTAGTTTATCATTGAAAATACCTTATAATATATCGTAATATGCAGTGTATCATTGAAAATACCTTATAATATAACGTAATATGCAGTGTATCATTGAAAATACCTTCTAATATATCGTAGTTTATCATTGAAAATACCTTATAATATAACGTAATATGCAGTGTATCATTGAAAATACCTTATAATATAACGTAATATGCAGTGTATCATTGAAAATACCTTATAATATAACGTAATATGCAGTGTATCATTGAAAATACCTTATAATATAACGTAATATGCAGTGTATCATTGAAAATACCTTACGATATAACGTAATATGCAGTGTATCATTGAAAATACCTTATATCATATCGTAATATGCAGTGTATCATTGAAAATACCTTATAATATAACGTAATATGCAGTGTATCATTGAAAATACCTTATAATATAACGTAATATGCAGTGTATCATTGAAAATACCTTATAATATAACGTAATATGCAGTGTATCATAGAAAATACCATGTAATATAACGTAATATACAGTGTATCATTGAAAATACCTTATAATATATCGTAGTTTATCATTGAAAATACCTTATAATATATCGTAATATGCAGTGTATCATTGAAAATACCTTATATCATATCGTAATATGCAGTGTATCATTGAAAATACCTTATAATATAACGTAATATGCAGTGTATCATTGAAAATACCTTATAACATATCGTAATTTGTAGTGTATCTTTGAAAATACCTTATAATATAACGTAATATGCAGTGTATCATTGAAAATACCTTATAATATAACGTAATATGCATTGTATCATTGAAAATACCTGGTAATATAACGTAATATGCAGTGTATCATTGAAAATACCTTATAATATAACGTAATATGCAGTGTATCATTGAAAATACCTTATAATATAACGTAGTATGCAGTGTATCATTGAAAATACCTTACGATATAACGTAATATGCAGTGTATCATTGACAATACCTTATATCATATCGTAATATGCAGTGTATCATTGAAAATACCTTATAATATAACGTAATATGCAGTGTATCATAGAAAAAACCATGTAATATAACGTAATATACAGTGTAACATTGAAAATACCTTATAATATAACGTAATATGCAGTGTATCATTGAAAATACCTTCTAATATATCGTAGTTTATCATTGAAAATACCTTATAATATAACGTAATATGCAGTGTATCATTGAAAATACCTTATAATATAACGTAATATGCAGTGTATCATTGAAAATACCTTATAATATAACGTAATATGCAGTGTATTGTTGAAAATACCTTATAATATAACTTAATATGCAGTGTATCATTGAAAATACCTTATAATATAACGTAATATGCAGTGTATCATTGAAAATACCTTATAATATAACGTAATATGCAGTGTATCATAGAAAATACCATGTAATATAACGTAATATGCAGTGTATCATTGAAAATACCTTATAACATATCGTAATTTGTAGTGTATCTTTGAAAATACCTTATAATATAACGTAATATGCAGTGTATCATTGAAAATACCTTATAATATAACGTAATATGCAGTGTATCATAGAAAATACCATGTAATATAACGTAATATACAGTGTATCATTGAAAATACCTTATAATATAACGTAATATGCAGTGTATCATTGAAAATACCTTATAATATAACGTAATATGCAGTGTATCATTGAATATACCTTATAATATAACGTAATATGCAGTGTATCATTGAAAATACCTTATAATATAACGTAATATGCAGTGTATCATTGAAAATACCTTATAATATAACGTAATATGCAGTGTATCATAGAAAATACCATGTAATATAACGTAATATGCAGTGTATCATTGAAAATACCTTATAACATATCCTAATATGCAGTGTATCATAGAAAATACCTTATAATATAACGTAATATGCAGTGTTTCATTGAAAATACCTTATAATATAACGTAATATGCAGTGTATCATTGAAAATACCTTATAATATAACGTAATATGCAGTGTATTGTTGAAAATACCTTATAATATAACTTAATATGCAGTGTATCATTGAAAATACCTTATAATATAACGTAATATGCAGTGTATCATTGAAAATACCTTATAATATAACGTAATATGCAGTGTATCATAGAAAATACCATGTAATATAACGTAATATACAGTGTATCATTGAAAATACCTTATAATATAACGTAATATGCAGTGTATCATTGAAAATACCTTATAATATAACGTAATATGCAGTGTATCATAGAAAATACCATGTAATATAACGTAATATGCAGTGTATCATTGAAAATACATTATAATATAACGTAATATGCAGTGTATCATAGAAAATACCATGTAATATAACGTAATATACAGTGTATCATTGAAAATACCTTATAATATAACGTAATATGCAGTGTATCATTGAAAATACCTTATAATATAACGTAATATGCAGTGTATCATTGAAAATACCTTATATCATATCGTAATATGCAGTGTATCATAGAAAATACCATGTAATATAACGTAATATACAGTGTATCATTGAAAATACCTTATAATATAACGTAATATGCAGTGTATCATTGAAAATACCTTATAATATAACGTAATATGCAGTGTATCATTGAAAATACCTTATATCATATCGTAATATGCAGTGTATCATTGAAAATACCTTATAATATAACGTAATATGCAGTGTATCATTGAAAATACCTTATAATATAACGTAATATGCAGTGTATTGTTGAAAATACCTTATAATATAACTTAATATGCAGTGTATCATTGAAAATACCTTATAATATAACGTAATATGCAGTGTATCATTGAAAATACCTTATAATATAACGTAATATGCAGTGTATCATAGAAAATACCATGTAATATAACGTAATATACAGTGTATCATAGAAAATACCTTATAATATTTCGCAGTTTATCATTGAAAATACCTTATAATACATCGTAATATGCAGTGTATCATTGAAAATACCTTATATCATATCGTAATATGCAGTGTATCATTGAAAATACCTTATAATATAACGTAATATGCAGTGTATCATTGAAAATACCTTATAACATATCGTAATTTGTAGTGTATCTTTGAAAATACCTTATAATATAACGTAATATGCAGTGTATCATTGAAAATACCTTATAATATAACGTAATATGCAGTGTATCATAGAAAATACCATGTAATATAACGTAATATACAGTGTATCATAGAAAATACCTTATAATATAACGTAATATGCAGTGTATCATTGAAAATACCTTATAATATAACGTAATATGCAGTGTATCATAGAAAATACCATGTAATATAACGTAATATACAGTGTATCATTGAAAATACCTTATAATATAACGTAATATGCAGTGTATCATAGAAATTACCATGTAATATAACGTAATATACAGTGTATCATTGAAAATACCTTATAATATAACGTAATATGCAGTGTATCATTGAAAATACCTTATAATATAACGTAATATGCAGTGTATCATAGAAAATACCATGTAATATAACGTAATATGCAGTGTATCATTGAAAATACCTTATAACATATCCTAATATGCAGTGTATCATAGAAAATACCTTATAATATAACGTAATATGCAGTGTTTCATTGAAAATACCTTATAATATAACGTAATATGCAGTGTATCATTGAAAATACCTTATAATATAACGTAATATGCAGTGTATCATTGAAAATACCTTATAATATAACGTAATATGCAGTGTATCATTGAAAATACCTTATAATATAACGTAATATGCAGTGTATCATTGAAAATACCTTATAATATAACGTAATATGCAGTGTATCATAGAAAATACCATGTAATATAACGTAATATACAGTGTATCATTGAAAATACCTTATAATATAACGTAATATGCAGTGTATCATTGAAAATACCTTCTAATATATCGTAGTTTGTCATTGAAAATACCTTATAATATAACGTAATATGCAGTGTATCATTGAAAATACCTTATAATATAACGTAATATACAGTGTATCATTGAAAATACCTTATAACATATCGTAATATGCAGTGTATCATTGAAAATACCTTATAATATAACGTAATATGCAGTGTATCATTGAAAATACCTTATAACATATCGTAATTTGTAGTGTATCTTTGAAAATACCTTATAATATAACGTAATATACAGTGTATCATTGAAAATACCTTATAATATAACGTAATATGCAGTGTATCATTGAAAATACCTTATAATATAACGTAATATGCAGTGTATCATTGAATATACCTTATAATATAACGTAATATGCAGTGTATCATTGAAAATACCTTATAATATAACGTAATATGCAGTGTATCATTGAAAATACCTTATAATATAACGTAATATGCAGTGTATCATTGAAAATACCTTCTAATATATCGTAGTTTATCATTGAAAATACCTTATAATATAACGTAATATGCAGTGTATCATTGAAAATACCTTATAATATAACGTAATATGCAGTGTATCATTGAATATACATTATAATATAACGTAATATGCAGTGTATCATTGAAAATACCTTATAATATAACGTAATATGCAGTGTATCATTGAAAATACCTTATAATATAACGTAATATGCAGTGTATCATTGAAAATACCTTCTAATATATCGTAGTTTATCATTGAAAATACCTTATAATATAACGTAATATGCAGTGTATCATTGAAAATACCTTATAATATAACGTAATATGCAGTGTATCATTGAATATACCTTATAATATAACGTAATATGCAGTGTATCATTGAAAATACCTTATAATATAACGTAATATGCAGTGTATCATTGAAAATACCTTATAATATAACGTAATATGCAGTGTATCATTGAAAATACCTTCTAATATATCGTAGTTTATCATTGAAAATACCTTATAATATAACGTAATATGCAGTGTATCATTGAAAATACCTTATAATATAACGTAATATGCAGTGTATCATTGAAAATACCTTATAATATAACGTAATATGCAGTGTATCATTGAAAATACCTTATAATATAACGTAATATGCAGTGTATCATTGAAAATACCTTACGATATAACGTAATATGCAGTGTATCATTGAAAATACCTTATATCATATCGTAATATGCAGTGTATCATTGAAAATACCTTATAATATAACGTAATATGCAGTGTATCATTGAAAATACCTTATAATATAACGTAATATGCAGTGTATCATTGAAAATACCTTATAATATAACGTAATATGCAGTGTATCATAGAAAATACCATGTAATATAACGTAATATACAGTGTATCATTGAAAATACCTTATAATATATCGTAGTTTATCATTGAAAATACCTTATAATATATCGTAATATGCAGTGTATCATTGAAAATACCTTATATCATATCGTAATATGCAGGGTATCATAGAAAATACCATGTAATATAACGTAATATACAGTGTATCATTGAAAATACCTTATAATATAACGTAATATGCAGTGTATCATTGAAAATACCTTATAATATAACGTAATATGCAGTGTATCATTGAAAATACCGTATATCATATCGTAATATATAGTGTATCATTGAAAATACCTTATAATATAACGTAATATGCAGTGTATCATTGAAAATACCTTCTAATATATCGTAGTTTATCATTGAAAATACCTTATAATATAGCGTAATATGCAGTGTATCATTGAAAATACATTATAACATATCGTAATTTGTAGTGTATCTTTGAAAATACCTTATAATATAACGTAATATGCAGTGTATCATTGAAAATACCTTATAATATAACGTAATATGCAGTGTATCATTGAAAATACCTTATAATATAGCGTAATATCCATTGTATCATTGAAAATACCTTATAATATAACGTAATATGCAGTGTATCATTGAAAATACCTTATAATATAACGTAATATGCAGTGTATCATTGAAAATAACTTACGATATAACGTAATATGCAGTGTATCATTGAAAATACCTTATAATATAACGTAATATGCAGTGTATCATTGAAAATAACTTACGATATAACGTAATATGCAGTGTATCATTGAAAATACCTTACGATATAACGTAATATGCAGTGTATCATTGAAAATACCGTATATCATATCGTAATATATAGTGTATCATTGAAAATACCTTATAATATAACGTAATATGCAGTGTATCATTGAAAATACCTTCTAATATATCGTAGTTTATCATTGAAAATACCTTATAATATAACGTAATATGCAGTGTATCATTGAAAATACCTTATAATATAACGTAATATACAGTGTATCATTGAAAATACCTTATAACATATCGTAATATGCAGTGTATCATTGAAAATACCTTATAATATAACGTAATATGCAGTGTATCATTGAAAATACCTTATAACATATCGTAATTTGTAGTGTATCTTTGAAAATACCTTATAATATAACGTAATATACAGTGTATCATTGAAAATACCTTATAATATAACGTAATATGCAGTGTATCATTGAAAATACCTTATAATATAACGTAATATGCAGTGTATCATTGAATATACCTTATAATATAACGTAATATGCAGTGTATCATTGAAAATACCTTATAATATAACGTAATATGCAGTGTATCATTGAAAATACCTTATAATATAACGTAATATGCAGTGTATCATTGAAAATACCTTCTAATATATCGTAGTTTATCATTGAAAATACCTTATAATATAACGTAATATGCAGTGTATCATTGAAAATACCTTATAATATAACGTAATATGCAGTGTATCATTGAAAATACCTTATAATATAACGTAATATGCAGTGTATCATTGAAAATACCTTATAATATAACGTAATATGCAGTGTATCATTGAAAATACCTTACGATATAACGTAATATGCAGTGTATCATTGAAAATACCTTATATCATATCGTAATATGCAGTGTATCATTGAAAATACCTTATAATATAACGTAATATGCAGTGTATCATTGAAAATACCTTATAATATAACGTAATATGCAGTGTATCATTGAAAATACCTTATAATATAACGTAATATGCAGTGTATCATAGAAAATACCATGTAATATAACGTAATATACAGTGTATCATTGAAAATACCTTATAATATATCGTAGTTTATCATTGAAAATACCTTATAATATATCGTAATATGCAGTGTATCATTGAAAATACCTTATATCATATCGAAATATGCAGTGTATCATAGAAAATACCATGTAATATAACGTAATATACAGTGTATCATTGAAAATACCTTATAATATAACGTAATATGCAGTGTATCATTGAAAATACCTTATAATATAACGTAATATGCAGTGTATCATAGAAAATACCATGTAATATAACGTAATATACAGTGTATCATTGAAAATACCTTATAATATATCGTAGTTTATCATTGAAAATACCTTATAATATATCGTAATATGCAGTGTATCATTGAAAATACCTTATAATATAACGTAATATGCAGTGTATCATTGAAAATACCTTCTAATATATCGTAGTTTATCATTGAAAATACCTTATAATATAACGTAATATGCAGTGTATCATTGAAAATACCTTATAATATAACGTAATATGCAGTGTATCATTGAAAATACCTTATAATATAACGTAATATGCAGTGTATCATTGAAAATACCTTATAATATAACGTAATATGCAGTGTATCATTGAAAATACCTTACGATATAACGTAATATGCAGTGTATCATTGAAAATACCTTATATCATATCGTAATATGCAGTGTATCATTGAAAATACCTTATAATATAACGTAATATGCAGTGTATCATTGAAAATACCTTATAATATAACGTAATATGCAGTGTATCATTGAAAATACCTTATAATATAACGTAATATGCAGTGTATCATAGAAAATACCATGTAATATAACGTAATATACAGTGTATCATTGAAAATACCTTATAATATATCGTAGTTTATCATTGAAAATACCTTATAATATATCGTAATATGCAGTGTATCATTGAAAATACCTTATATCATATCGTAATATGCAGTGTATCATAGAAAATACCATGTAATATAACGTAATATACAGTGTATCATTGAAAATACCTTATAATATAACGTAATATGCAGTGTATCATTGAAAATACCTTATAATATAACGTAATATGCAGTGTATCATTGAAAATACCTTATAATATAACGTAATATGCAGTGTATCATAGAAAATACCATGTAATATAACGTAATATACAGTGTATCATTGAAAATACCATATAATATATCGTAGTTTATCATTGAAAATACCGTATATCATATCGTAATATATAGTGTATCATTGAAAATACCTTATAATATAACGTAATATGCAGTGTATCATTGAAAATACCTTCTAATATATCGTAGTTTATCATTGAAAATACCTTATAATATAGCGTAATATGCAGTGTATCATTGAAAATACATTATAACATATCGTAATTTGTAGTGTATCTTTGAAAATACCTTATAATATAACGTAATATGCAGTGTATCATTGAAAATACCTTATAATATAACGTAATATGCAGTGTATCATAGAAAATACCATGTAATATAACGTAATATACAGTGTATCATTGAAAATACCTTATAATATAACGTAATATGCAGTGTATCATTGAAAATACCTTATAATATAACGTAATATGCAGTGTATCATTGAATATACCTTATAATATAACGTAATATGCAGTGTATCATTGAAAATACCTTATAATATAACGTAATATGCAGTGTATCATTGAAAATACCTTATAATATAACGTAATATGCAGTGTATCATTGAAAATACCTTCTAATATATCGTAGTTTATCATTGAAAATACCTTATAATATAACGTAATATGCAGTGTATCATTGAAAATACCTTATAATATAACGTAATATGCAGTGTATCATAGAAAATACCATGTAATATAACGTAATATACAGTGTATCATTGAAAATACCTTATAACATATCGTAATATGCAGTGTATCATTGAAAATACCTTATAATATAACGTAATATGCAGTGTATCATTGAAAATACCTTATAACATATCGTAATTTGTAGTGTATCTTTGAAAATACCTTATAATATAACGTAATATACAGTGTATCATTGAAAATACCTTATAATATAACGTAATATGCAGTGTATCATTGAAAATACCTTATAATATAACGTAATATGCAGTGTATCATTGAATATACCTTATAATATAACGTAATATGCAGTGTATCATTGAAAATACCTTATAATATAACGTAATATGCAGTGTATCATTGAAAATACCTTATAATATAACGTAATATGCAGTGTATCATTGAAAATACCTTCTAATATATCGTAGTTTATCATTGAAAATACCTTATAATATAACGTAATATGCAGTGTATCATTGAAAATACCTTATAATATAACGTAATATGCAGTGTATCATTGAAAATACCTTATAATATAACGTAATATGCAGTGTATCATTGAAAATACCTTATAATATAACGTAATATGCAGTGTATCATTGAAAATACCTTACGATATAACGTAATATGCAGTGTATCATTGAAAATACCTTATATCATATCGTAATATGCAGTGTATCATTGAAAATACCTTATAATATAACGTAATATGCAGTGTATCATTGAAAATACCTTATAATATAACGTAATATGCAGTGTATCATTGAAAATACCTTATAATATAACGTAATATGCAGTGTATCATAGAAAATACCATGTAATATAACGTAATATACAGTGTATCATTGAAAATACCTTATAATATATCGTAGTTTATCATTGAAAATACCTTATAATATATCGTAATATGCAGTGTATCATTGAAAATACCTTATATCATATCCAAATATGCAGTGTATCATAGAAAATACCATGTAATATAACGTAATATACAGTGTATCATTGAAAATACCTTATAATATAACGTAATATGCAGTGTATCATTGAAAATACCTTATAATATAACGTAATATGCAGTGTATCATAGAAAATACCATGTAATATAACGTAATATACAGTGTATCATTGAAAATACCTTATAATATATCGTAGTTTATCATTGAAAATACCTTATAATATATCGTAATATGCAGTGTATCATTGAAAATACCTTATAATATAACGTAATATGCAGTGTATCATTGAAAATACCTTCTAATATATCGTAGTTTATCATTGAAAATACCTTATAATATAACGTAATATGCAGTGTATCATTGAAAATACCTTATAATATAACGTAATATGCAGTGTATCATTGAAAATACCTTATAATATAACGTAATATGCAGTGTATCATTGAAAATACCTTATAATATAACGTAATATGCAGTGTATCATTGAAAATACCATATAATATAACGTCATATGCAGTGTATCGTTGATACTAACATATAATATAACGTAATATGCAGTTTATCATTGAAAATACCTTATAATATAACGTAATATGCAGTCAATCATTGAAAATACCTTATAATATAACGTAATATGCAGTGTATCATTGAAAATACCTTATATCATATCGTAATATGCAGTGTATCATTGAAAATACCTTATAATATAACGTAATATGCAGTGTATCATTGAAAATACCTTATAATATAACGTAATATGCAGTGTATCATTGAAAATACCTTATAATATAACGTAATATGCAGTGTATCATAGAAAATACCATGTAATATAACGTAATATACAGTGTATCATTGAAAATACCTTATAATATATCGTAGTTTATCATTGAAAATACCTTATAATATAACGTAATATGCAGTGTATCATTGAAAATACCTTATATCATATCGTAATATGCAGTGTATCATAGAAAATACCATGTAATATAACGTAATATACAGTGTATCATTGAAAATACCTTATAATATAACGTAATATGCAGTGTATCATTGAAAATACCTTATAATATAACGTAATATGCAGTGTATCATTGAAAATACCTTATAATATAACGTAATATGCAGTGTATCATAGAAAATACCATGTAATATAACGTAATATACAGTGTATCATTGAAAATACCATATAATATATCGTAGTTTATCATTGAAAATACCGTATATCATATCGTAATATATAGTGTATCATTGAAAATACCGTATAATATAACGTAATATGCAGTGTATCATTGAAAATACCTTCTAATATATCGTAGTTTATCATTGAAAATACCTTATAATATAGCGTAATATGCAGTGTATCATTGAAAATACATTATAGCATATCGTAATTTGTAGTGTATCTTTGAAAATACCTTATAATATAACGTAATATGCAGTGTATCATTGAAAATACCTTATAATATAACGTAATATGCAGTGTATCATAGAAAATACCATGTAATATAACGTAATATACAGTGTATCATTGAAAATACCTTATAATATAACGTAATATGCAGTGTATCATTGAAAATACCTTATAATATAACGTAATATGCAGTGTATCATTGAAAATACCTTATAATATAACGTAATATGCAGTGTATCATTGAAAATACCTTATAATATAACGTAATATGCAGTGTATCATTGAAAATACCTTATAATATAACGTAATATGCAGTGTATCATTGAAAATACCTTCTAATATATCGTAGTTTATCATTGAAAATACCTTATAATATAGCGTAATATGCAGTGTATCATTGAAAATACATTATAACATATCGTAATTTGTAGTGTATCTTTGAAAATACCTTATAATATAACGTAATATGCAGTGTATCATTGAAAATACCTTATAATATAACGTAATATGCAGTGTATCATAGAAAATACCATGTAATATAACGTAATATACAGTGTATCATTGAAAATACCTTATAATATAACGTAATATGCAGTGTATCATTGAAAATACCTTATAATATAACGTAATATGCAGTGTATCATTGAAAATAACTTACGATATAACGTAATATGCAGTGTATCATTGAAAATACCTTATAATATAACGTAATATGCAGTGTATCATTGAAAATACCTTATAATATAACGTAATATGCAGTGTTACATTGAAAATACCTTCTAATATATCGTAGTTTATCATTGAAAATACCTTATAATATAACGTAATATGCAGTGTATCATTGAAAATACCTTATAATATAACGTAATATGCAGTGTACCATTGAAAATACCTTATAACATATCGTAATTTGTAGTGTATCTTTGAAAATACCTTATAATATAGCGTAATAACCAGTGTATCATTGAAAATACCTTATAATATAACGTAATATGCAGTGTATCATTGAAAATACCTTATAACATATCGTAATTTGTAGTGTATCTTTGAAAATACCTTATAATATAACGTAATATGCAGTGTATCATTGAAAATACCTTATAATATAACGTAATATGCAGTGTATCATTGAAAATACCTTATAATATAGCGTAATATCCATTGTATCATTGAAAATACCTTATAATATAACGTAATATGCAGTGTATCATTGAAAATACCTTATAATATAACGTAATATGCAGTGTATCATTGAAAATAACTTACGATATAACGTAATATGCAGTGTATCATTGAAAATACCTTATAATATAACGTAATATGCAGTGTATCATTGAAAATAACTTACGATATAACGTAATATGCAGTGTATCATTGAAAATACCTTACGATATAACGTAATATGCAGTGTATCATTGAAAATACCGTATATCATATCGTAATATATAGTGTATCATTGAAAATACCTTATAATATAACGTAATATGCAGTGTATCATTGAAAATACCTTCTAATATATCGTAGTTTATCATTGAAAATACCTTATAATATAACGTAATATGCAGTGTATCATTGAAAATACCTTATAATATAACGTAATATACAGTGTATCATTGAAAATACCTTATAACATATCGTAATATGCAGTGTATCATTGAAAATACCTTATAATATAACGTAATATGCAGTGTATCATTGAAAATACCTTATAACATATCGTAATTTGTAGTGTATCTTTGAAAATACCTTATAATATAACGTAATATACAGTGTATCATTGAAAATACCTTATAATATAACGTAATATGCAGTGTATCATTGAAAATACCTTATAATATAACGTAATATGCAGTGTATCATTGAATATACCTTATAATATAACGTAATATGCAGTGTATCATTGAAAATACCTTATAATATAACGTAATATGCAGTGTATCATTGAAAATACCTTATAATATAACGTAATATGCAGTGTATCATTGAAAATACCTTCTAATATATCGTAGTTTATCATTGAAAATACCTTATAATATAACGTAATATGCAGTGTATCATTGAAAATACCTTATAATATAACGTAATATGCAGTGTATCATTGAAAATACCTTATAATATAACGTAATATGCAGTGTATCATTGAAAATACCTTATAATATAACGTAATATGCAGTGTATCATTGAAAATACCTTACGATATAACGTAATATGCAGTGTATCATTGAAAATACCTTATATCATATCGTAATATGCAGTGTATCATTGAAAATACCTTATAATATAACGTAATATGCAGTGTATCATTGAAAATACCTTATAATATAACGTAATATGCAGTGTATCATTGAAAATACCTTATAATATAACGTAATATGCAGTGTATCATAGAAAATACCATGTAATATAACGTAATATACAGTGTATCATTGAAAATACCTTATAATATATCGTAGTTTATCATTGAAAATACCTTATAATATATCGTAATATGCAGTGTATCATTGAAAATACCTTATATCATATCGAAATATGCAGTGTATCATAGAAAATACCATGTAATATAACGTAATATACAGTGTATCATTGAAAATACCTTATAATATAACGTAATATGCAGTGTATCATTGAAAATACCTTATAATATAACGTAATATGCAGTGTATCATAGAAAATACCATGTAATATAACGTAATATACAGTGTATCATTGAAAATACCTTATAATATATCGTAGTTTATCATTGAAAATACCTTATAATATATCGTAATATGCAGTGTATCATTGAAAATACCTTATAATATAACGTAATATGCAGTGTATCATTGAAAATACCTTCTAATATATCGTAGTTTATCATTGAAAATACCTTATAATATAACGTAATATGCAGTGTATCATTGAAAATACCTTATAATATAACGTAATATGCAGTGTATCATTGAAAATACCTTATAATATAACGTAATATGCAGTGTATCATTGAAAATACCTTATAATATAACGTAATATGCAGTGTATCATTGAAAATACCTTACGATATAACGTAATATGCAGTGTATCATTGAAAATACCTTATATCATATCGTAATATGCAGTGTATCATTGAAAATACCTTATAATATAACGTAATATGCAGTGTATCATTGAAAATACCTTATAATATAACGTAATATGCAGTGTATCATTGAAAATACCTTATAATATAACGTAATATGCAGTGTATCATAGAAAATACCATGTAATATAACGTAATATACAGTGTATCATTGAAAATACCTTATAATATATCGTAGTTTATCATTGAAAATACCTTATAATATATCGTAATATGCAGTGTATCATTGAAAATACCTTATATCATATCGTAATATGCAGTGTATCATAGAAAATACCATGTAATATAACGTAATATACAGTGTATCATTGAAAATACCTTATAATATAACGTAATATGCAGTGTATCATTGAAAATACCTTATAATATAACGTAATATGCAGTGTATCATTGAAAATACCTTATAATATAACGTAATATGCAGTGTATCATAGAAAATACCATGTAATATAACGTAATATACAGTGTATCATTGAAAATACCATATAATATATCGTAGTTTATCATTGAAAATACCGTATATCATATCGTAATATATAGTGTATCATTGAAAATACCTTATAATATAACGTAATATGCAGTGTATCATTGAAAATACCTTCTAATATATCGTAGTTTATCATTGAAACTACCTTATAATATAACGTAATATGCAGTGTATCATTGAAAATACATTATAACATATCGTAATTTGTAGTGTATCTTTGAAAATACCTTATAATATAACGTAATATGCAGTGTATCATTGAAAATACCTTATAATATAACGTAATATGCAGTGTATCATAGAAAATACCATGTAATATAACGTAATATACAGTGTATCATTGAAAATACCTTATAATATAACGTAATATGCAGTGTATCATTGAAAATACCTTATAATATAACGTAATATGCAGTGTATCATTGAATATACCTTATAATATAACGTAATATGCAGTGTATCATTGAAAATACCTTATAATATAACGTAATATGCAGTGTATCATTGAAAATACCTTATAATATAACGTAATATGCAGTGTATCATTGAAAATACCTTCTAATATATCGTAGTTTATCATTGAAAATACCTTATAATATAACGTAATATGCAGTGTATCATTGAAAATACCTTATAATATAACGTAATATGCAGTGTATCATTGAAAATACCTTATAATATAACGTAATATGCAGTGTATCATTGAAAATACCTTATAATATAACGTAATATGCAGTGTATCATTGAAAATACCTTACGATATAACGTAATATGCAGTGTATCATTGAAAATACCTTATATCATATCGTAATATGCAGTGTATCATTGAAAATACCTTATAATATAACGTAATATGCAGTGTATCATTGAAAATACCTTATAATATAACGTAATATGCAGTGTATCATTGAAAATACCTTATAATATAACGTAATATGCAGTGTATCATAGAAAATACCATGTAATATAACGTAATATACAGTGTATCATTGAAAATACCTTATAATATATCGTAGTTTATCATTGAAAATACCTTATAATATATCGTAATATGCAGTGTATCATTGAAAATACCTTATATCATATCGAAATATGCAGTGTATCATAGAAAATACCATGTAATATAACGTAATATACAGTGTATCATTGAAAATACCTTATAATATAACGTAATATGCAGTGTATCATTGAAAATACCTTATAATATAACGTAATATGCAGTGTATCATAGAAAATACCATGTAATATAACGTAATATACAGTGTATCATTGAAAATACCTTATAATATATCGTAGTTTATCATTGAAAATACCTTATAATATATCGTAATATGCAGTGTATCATTGAAAATACCTTATAATATAACGTAATATGCAGTGTATCATTGAAAATACCTTCTAATATATCGTAGTTTATCATTGAAAATACCTTATAATATAACGTAATATGCAGTGTATCATTGAAAATACCTTATAATATAACGTAATATGCAGTGTATCATTGAAAATACCTTATAATATAACGTAATATGCAGTGTATCATTGAAAATACCTTATAATATAACGTAATATGCAGTGTATCATTGAAAATACCTTACGATATAACGTAATATGCAGTGTATCATTGAAAATACCTTATATCATATCGTAATATGCAGTGTATCATTGAAAATACCTTATAATATAACGTAATATGCAGTGTATCATTGAAAATACCTTATAATATAACGTAATATGCAGTGTATCATTGAA
Organism: Lasioglossum lativentre; assembly: GCA_916610255.1. Classification (NCBI taxonomy): domain Eukaryota; kingdom Metazoa; phylum Arthropoda; class Insecta; order Hymenoptera; family Halictidae; genus Lasioglossum; species Lasioglossum lativentre. The sequence goes on from CAKAJI010001044.1 coordinate 34,836, forward strand.
AATACCTTATAATATAACGTAATATGCAGTGTATCATAGAAAATACCATGTAATATAACGTAATATACAGTGTATCATTGAAAATACCTTATAATATATCGTAGTTTATCATTGAAAATACCTTATAATATATCGTAATATGCAGTGTATCATTGAAAATACCTTATATCATATCGTAATATGCAGTGTATCATAGAAAATACCATGTAATATAACGTAATATACAGTGTATCATTGAAAATACCTTATAATATAACGTAATATGCAGTGTATCATTGAAAATACCTTATAATATAACGTAATATGCAGTGTATCATTGAAAATACCTTATAATATAACGTAATATGCAGTGTATCATAGAAAATACCATGTAATATAACGTAATATACAGTGTATCATTGAAAATACCATATAATATATCGTAGTTTATCATTGAAAATACCGTATATCATATCGTAATATATAGTGTATCATTGAAAATACCGTATAATATAACGTAATATGCAGTGTATCATTGAAAATACCTTCTAATATATCGTAGTTTATCATTGAAAATACCTTATAATATAGCGTAATATGCAGTGTATCATTGAAAATACATTATAGCATATCGTAATTTGTAGTGTATCTTTGAAAATACCTTATAATATAACGTAATATGCAGTGTATCATTGAAAATACCTTATAATATAACGTAATATGCAGTGTATCATAGAAAATACCATGTAATATAACGTAATATACAGTGTATCATTGAAAATACCTTATAATATAACGTAATATGCAGTGTATCATTGAAAATACCTTATAATATAACGTAATATGCAGTGTATCATTGAATATACCTTATAATATAACGTAATATGCAGTGTATCATTGAAAATACCTTATAATATAACGTAATATGCAGTGTATCATTGAAAATACCTTATAATATAACGTAATATGCAGTGTATCATTGAAAATACCTTCTAATATATCGTAGTTTATCATTGAAAATACCTTATAATATAACGTAATATGCAGTGTATCATTGAAAATACCTTATAATATAACGTAATATGCAGTGTATCATTGAAAATACCTTATAATATAACGTAATATGCAGTGTATCATTGAAAATACCTTATAATATAACGTAATATGCAGTGTATCATTGAAAATACCTTCTAATATATCGTAGTTTATCATTGAAAATACCTTATAATATAGCGTAATATGCAGTGTATCATTGAAAATACATTATAACATATCGTAATTTGTAGTGTATCTTTGAAAATACCTTATAATATAACGTAATATGCAGTGTATCATTGAAAATACCTTATAATATAACGTAATATGCAGTGTATCATAGAAAATACCATGTAATATAACGTAATATACAGTGTATCATTGAAAATACCTTATAATATAACGTAATATGCAGTGTATCATTGAAAATACCTTATAATATAACGTAATATGCAGTGTATCATTGAAAATAACTTACGATATAACGTAATATGCAGTGTATCATTGAAAATACCTTATAATATAACGTAATATGCAGTGTATCATTGAAAATACCTTATAATATAACGTAATATGCAGTGTTACATTGAAAATACCTTCTAATATATCGTAGTTTATCATTGAAAATACCTTATAATATAACGTAATATGCAGTGTATCATTGAAAATACCTTATAATATAACGTAATATGCAGTGTACCATTGAAAATACCTTATAACATATCGTAATTTGTAGTGTATCTTTGAAAATACCTTATAATATAGCGTAATATCCAGTGTATCATTGAAAATACCTTATAATATAACGTAATATGCAGTGTATCATTGAAAATACCTTATAACATATCGTAATTTGTAGTGTATCTTTGAAAATACCTTATAATATAACGTAATATGCAGTGTATCATTGAAAATACCTTATAATATAACGTAATATGCAGTGTATCATAGAAAATACCATGTAATATAACGTAATATACAGTGTATCATTGAAAATACCTTATAATATAACGTAATATGCAGTGTATCATTGAAAATACCTTATAATATAACGTAATTTGTAGTGTATCTTTGAAAATACCTTATAATATAGCGTAATATCCAGTGTATCATTGAAAATACCTTATAATATAACGTAATATGCAGTGTATCATTGAAAATACCTTATAACATATCGTAATTTGTAGTGTATCTTTGAAAATACCTTATAATATAACGTAATATGCAGTGTATCATTGAAAATACATTATAGCATATCGTAATTTGTAGTGTATCTTTGAAAATACCTTATAATATAACGTAATATGCAGTGTATCATTGAAAATACCTTATAATATAACGTAATATGCAGTGTATCATAGAAAATACCATGTAATATAACGTAATATACAGTGTATCATTGAAAATACCTTATAATATAACGTAATATGCAGTGTATCATTGAAAATACCTTATAATATAACGTAATATGCAGTGTATCATTGAATATACCTTATAATATAACGTAATATGCAGTGTATCATTGAAAATACCTTATAATATAACGTATTATGCAGTGTATCATTGAAAATACCTTATAATATAACGTAATATGCAGTGTATCATTGAAAATACCTTCTAATATATCGTAGTTTATCATTGAAAATACCTTATAATATAACGTAATATGCAGTGTATCATTTGAAAATACCTTATAATATAACGTAATATGCAGTGTATCATTGAAAATACCTTATAATATAACGTAATATGCAGTGTATCATTGAAAATACCTTATAATATAACGTAATATGCAGTGTATCATTGAAAATACCTTCTAATATATCGTAGTTTATCATTGAAAATACCTTATAATATAGCGTAATATGCAGTGTATCATTGAAAATACATTATAACATATCGTAATTTGTAGTGTATCTTTGAAAATACCTTATAATATAACGTAATATGCAGTGTATCATTGAAAATACCTTATAATATAACGTAATATGCAGTGTAATCATAGAAAATACCATGTAATATAACGTAATATACAGTGTATCATTGAAAATACCTTATAATATAACGTAATATGCAGTGTATCATTGAAAATACCTTATAATATAACGTAATATGCAGTGTATCATTGAAAATAACTTACGATATAACGTTAATATGCAGTGTATCATTGAAAATACCTTATAATATAACGTAATATGCAGTGTATCATTGAAAATACCTTATAATATAACGTAATATGCAGTGTTACATTGAAAATACTTTATAATATATCGTAGTTTATCATTGAAAATACCTTATAATATAACGTAATATGCAGTGTATCATTGAAAATACCTTATAATATAACGTAATATGCAGGTGTACCATTGAAAATACCTTATAACATATCGTATTTGTAGTGTATCTTTGAAAATACCTTATAATATAGCGTAATATCCAGTGTATCATTGAAAATACCTTATAATATAACGTAATATGCAGTGTATCATTGAAAATACCTTATAACATATCGTAATTTGTAGTGTATCTTTGAAAATACCTTATAATATAACGTAATATGCAGTGTATCATTGAAAATACCTTATAATATAACGTAATATGCAGTGTATCATAGAAAATACCATGTAATATAACGTAATATACAGTGTATCATTGAAAATACCTTATAATATAACGTAATATGCAGTGTATCATTGAAAATACCTTATAATATAACGTAATTTGTAGTGTATCTTTGAAAATACCTTATAATATAGCGTAATATCCAGTGTATCATTGAAAATACCTTATAATATAACGTAATATGCAGTGTATCATTGAAAATACCTTATAACATATCGTAATTTGTAGTGTATCTTTGAAAATACCTTATAATATAACGTAATATGCAGTGTATCATTGAAAATACCTTATAATATAACGTAATATGCAGTGTATCATAGAAAATACCATGTAATATAACGTAATATACAGTGTATCATTGAAAATACCTTATAATATAACGTAATATGCAGTGTATCATTGAAAATACCTTATAATATAACGTAATATGCAGTGTATCATTGAAAATACCTTATAATATAACGTAATATGCAGTGTATCATTGAAAATACCTTATAATATAACGTAATATGCAGTGTATCATAGAAAATACCATGTAATATAACGTAATATACAGTGTATCATTGAAAATACCTTATAATATAACGTAATATGCAGTGTATCATTGAAAATACCTTATAATATAACGTAATATGCAGTGTATCATTGAATATACCTTATAATATAACGTAATATGCAGTGTATCATTGAAAATACCTTATAATATAACGTAATATGCAGTGTATCATTGAAAATACCTTATAATATAACGTAATATGCAGTGTATCATTGAAAATACCTTCTAATATATCGTAGTTTATCATTGAAAATACCTTATAATATAACGTAATATGCAGTGTATCATTGAAAATACCTTATAATATAACGTAATATGCAGTGTATCATTGAAAATACCTTATAATATAACGTAATATGCAGTGTATCATTGAAAATACCTTATAATATAACGTATTATGCAGTGTATCATAGAAAATACCATGTAATATAACGTAATATACAGTGTATCATTGAAAATACCTTATAATATATCGTAGTTTATCATTGAAAATACCTTATAATATATCGTAATATGCAGTGTATCATTGAAAATACCTTATATCATATCGTAATATGCAGTGTATCATAGAAAATACCATGTAATATAACGTAATATACAGTGTATCATTGAAAATACCTTATAATATACGTAATATGCAGTGTATCATTGAAAATACCTTATAATATAACGTAATATGCAGTGTATCATTGAAAATACCGTATATCATATCGTAATATATAGGTGTATCATTGAAAATACCTTATAATATAACGTAATATGCAGTGTATCATTGAAAATACCTTCTAATATATCGTAGTTTATCATTGAAAATACCTTATAATATAGCGTAATATGCAGTGTATCATTGAAAATACATTATAACATATCGTAATTTGTAGTGTATCTTTGAAAATACCTTATAATATAACGTAATATGCAGTGTATCATTGAAAATACCTTATAATATAACGTAATATGCAGTGTATCATAGAAAATACCATGTAATATAACGTAATATACAGTGTATCATTGAAAATACCTTATAATATAGCGTAATATCCTGTGTATCATTGAAAATACCTTATAATATAACGTAATATGCAGTGTATCATTGAAAATACCTTATAATATAACGTAATATGCAGTGTATCATTGAAAATAACTTACGATATAACGTAATATGCAGTGTATCATTGAAAATACCTTATAATATAACGTAATATGCAGTGTATCATTGAAAATAACTTACGATATAACGTAATATGCAGTGTATCATTGAAAATACCTTACGATATAACGTAATATGCAGTGTATCATTGAAAATACCGTATATCATATCGTAATATATAGTGTATCATTGAAAATACCTTATAATATAACGTAATATGCAGTGTATCATTGAAAATACCTTCTAATATATCGTAGTTATCATTGAAAATACCTTATAATATAACGTAATATGCAGTGTATCATTGAAAATACCTTATAATATAACGTAATATACAGTGTATCATTGAAATACCTTATAACATATCGTAATATGCAGTGTATCATTGAAAATACCTTATAATATAACGTAATATGCAGTGTATCATTGAAAATACCTTATAACATATCGTAATTTGTAGTGTATCTTTGAAAATACCTTATAATATAACGTAATATGCAGTGTATCATTGAAAATACCTTATAATATAACGTAATATGCAGTGTATCATAGAAAATACCATGTAATATAACGTAATATACAGTGTATCATTGAAAATACCTTATAATATAACGTAATATGCAGTGTATCATTGAAAATACCTTATAATATAACGTAATATGCAGTGTATCATTGAAAATACCTTATAATTTAACGTAATATGCAGTGTATCATTGAAAATACCTTATAATATAACGTAATATGCAGTGTATCATAGAAAATACCATGTAATATAACGTAATATACAGTGTATCATTGAAAATACCTTATAATATAACGTAATATGCAGTGTATCATTGAAAATACCTTATAATATAACGTAATATGCAGTGTATCATTGAATATACCTTATAATATAACGTAATATGCAGTGTATCATTGAAAATACCTTATAATATAACGTAATATGCAGTGTATCATTGAAAATACCTTCTAATATATCGTAGTTTATCATTGAAAATACCTTACGATATAACGTAATATGCAGTGTATCATTGAAAATACCTTATATCATATCGTAATATGCAGTGTATCATTGAAAATACCTTATAATATAACGTAATATGCAGTGTATCATTGAAAATACCTTATAATATAACGTAATATGCAGTGTATCATTGAAAATACCTTATAATATAACGTAATATGCAGTGTATCATAGAAATACCATGTAATATAACGTAATATACAGTGTATCATTGAAAATACCTTATAATATATCGTAGTTTATCATTGAAAATACCTTATAATATATCGTAATATGCAGTGTATCATTGAAAATACCTTATATCATATCGTAATATGCAGTGTATCATAGGAAAATACCATGTAATATAACGTAATATACAGTGTATCATTGAAAATACCTATAATATAACGTAATATGCAGTGTATCATTGAAAATACCTTATAATATAACGTAATATGCAGTGTATCATTGAAAATACCGTATATCATATCGTAATATATAGTGTATCATTGAAAATACCTTATAATATAACGTAATATGCAGTGTATCATTGAAAATTCCTTCTAATATATCGTAGTTTATCATTGAAAATACCTTATAATATAGCGTAATATGCAGTGTATCATTGAAAATACATTATAACATATCGTAATTTGTAGTGTATCTTTGAAAATACCTTATAATATAACGTAATATGCAGTGTATCATTGAAAATACCTTATAATATAACGTAATATGCAGTGTATCATAGAAAATACCATGTAATATAACGTAATATACAGTGTATCATTGAAAATACCTTATAATATAACGTAATATGCAGTGTATCATTGAAAATACCTTATAATATAACGTAATATGCAGTGTATCATTGAATATACCTTATAATATAACGTAATATGCAGTGTATCATTGAAAATACCTTATAATATAACGTAATATGCAGTGTATCATTGAAAATACCTTATAATATACGTAATATGCAGTGTATCATTGAAAATACCTTCTAATATATCGTAGTTTATCATTGAAAATACCTTATAATATAACGTAATATGCAGTGTATCATTGAAAATACCTTATAATATAACGTAATATGCAGTGTATCATTGAAAATACCTTATAATATAACGTAATATGCAGTGTATCATTGAAAATACCTTATAATATAACGTAATATGCAGTGTATCATTGAAAATACCTTACGATATAACGTAATATGCAGTGTATCATTGAAAATACCTTATATCATATCGTAATATGCAGTGTATCATTGAAAATACCTTATAATATAACGTAATATGCAGTGTATCATTGAAAATACCTTATAATATAACGTAATATGCAGTGTATCATTGAAAATACCTTATAATATAACGTAATATGCAGTGTATCATAGAAAATACCATGTAATATAACGTAATATACAGTGTATCATTGAAAATACCTTATAATATATCGTAGTTTATCATTGAAAATACCTTATAATATATCGTAATATGCAGTGTATCATTGAAAATACCTTATATCATATCGTAATATGCAGTGTATCATAGAAAATACCATGTAATATAACGTAATATACAGTTGTATCATTGAAAATACCTTATAATATAACGTAATATGCAGTGTATCATTGAAAATACCTTATAATATAACGTAATATGCAGTGTATCATTGAAAATACCGTATATCATATCGTAATATATAGTGTATCATTGAAAATACCTTATAATATAACGTAATATGCAGTGTATCATTGAAAATACCTTCTAATATATCGTAGTTTATCATTGAAAATACCTTATAATATAGCGTAATATGCAGTGTATCATTGAAAATACATTATAACATATCGTATTTGTAGTGTATCTTTGAAAATACCTTATAATATAACGTAATATGCAGTGTATCATTGAAAATACCTTATAATATAACGTAATATGCAGTGTATCATAGAAAATACCATGTAATATAACGTAATATACAGTGTATCATTGAAAATACCTTATAATATAACGTAATATGCAGTGTATCATTGAAAATACCTTATAATATAACGTAATATGCAGTGTATCATTGAATATACCTTATAATATAACGTAATATGCAGTGTTATCATTGAAAATACCTTATAATATAACGTAATATGCAGTGTATCATTGAAAATACCTTATAATATAACGTAATATGCAGTGTATCATTGAAAATACCTTCTAATATATCGTAGTTTATCATTGAAAATACCTTATAATATAACGTAATATGCAGTGTATCATTGAAAAAACCTTATAATATAACGTAATATGCAGTGTATCATTGAAAATACCTTATAATATAACGTAATATGCAGTGTATCATTGAAAATACCTTATAATATAACGTAATATGCAGTGTATCATTGAAAATACCTTACGATATAACGTAATATGCAGTGTATCATTGAAAATACCTTATATCATATCGTAATATGCAGTGTATCATTGAAAATACCTTATAATATAACGTAATATGCAGTGTATCATTGAAAATACCTTATAATATAACGTAATATGCAGTGTATCATTGAAAATACCTTATAATATAACGTAATATGCAGTGTATCATAGAAAATACCATGTAATATAACGTAATATACAGTGTATCAATGAAAATACCTTATAATATATCGTAGTTTATCATTGAAAATACCTTATAATATATCGTAATATGCAGTGTATCATTGAAAATACCTTATATCATATCGTAAATATGCAGTGTATCATAGAAAATACCATGTAATATAACGTAATATACAGTGTATCATTGAAAATACCTTATAATATAACGTAATATGCAGTGTATCATTGAAAATACCTTATAATATAACGTAATATGCAGTGTATCATTGAAAATACCGTATATCATATCGTAATATATAGTGTATCATTGAAAATACCTTATAATATAAC
>CAKAJI010001045.1:0-76753 GCA_916610255.1 Lasioglossum lativentre
TATAACGTAATATGCAGTGTATCATTGAAAACACCTTATAATATAACGTAATATGCAGTGTATCATTGAAAATACCTTATAATATATAGTAGTTTACCATTGAAAATACCTTATAATATATAGTTGTTTACCATTGAAAATACCTTATAATATATAGTAGTTTATCATTGAAAATACCTTATAATATAACGTAATATGCAGTGTATCATTGAAAATACCTTATAATATAACGTAATATGCAGTGTATCATTGAAAATACGATATAATATATCGTAATATGCAGTGTATCATTGAAAATACCTTATAATATATCGTAATATGCAGTGTATCATTGAAAATACCTTATAATATAACGTAATATGCAGTGTATCATTGAAAATACCTTATAATATATAGTAGTTTATCATTGAAAATACCTTATAATATAACGTAATATGCAGTGTATCATTGAAAATACCTTATAATATAACGTAATATGCAGTGTATCATTGAAAATACCATATAATATATCGTAATATGCAGTGTATCATTGAAAATACCTTATAATATAACGTAATATGCAGTGTATCATTGAAAATACCTTATAATAAATATTAGTTTACCATTGAAAATACCTTATAATATAACGTAATATGCAGTGTATCATTGAAAATACCTTATAATATAACGTAATATGCAGTGTATCATTGAAAATACCTTATAATATAACGTAATATGCAGTGTATCATTGAAAATACGAAATAATATATCGTAATATGCAGTGTATCATTGAAAATACCTTATAATATATCGTAATATGCAGTGTATCATTGAAAATACCTTATAATATAACGTAATATGCAGTGTATCATTGAAAATACCTTATAATATATAGTAGTTTATCATTGAAAATACCTTATAATATAACGTAATATGCAGTGTATCATTGAAAATACCTTATAATATAACGTAATATGCAGTGTATCATTGAAAATACCATATAATATATCGTAATATGCAGTGTATCATTGAAAATACCTTATAATATAACGTAATATGCAGTGTATCATTGAAAATACCTTATAATATAACGTAATATGCAGTGTATCATTGAAAATACCTTATAATATAACGTAATATGCAGTGTATCATTGAAAATACCTCATAATATATAGTAGTTTATCATTGAAAATACCTTATAATATAACGTAATATGCAGTGTATCATTGAAAACACCTTATAATATAACGTAATATGCAGTGTATCATTGAAAATACCTTATAATATATAGTAGTTTACCATTGAAAATACCTTATAATATATAGTAGTTTACCATTGAAAATACCTTATAATATATAGTATTTTATCATTGAAAATACCTTATAATATAACGTAATATGCAGTGTATTATTGAAAATACCTTATAATATAACGTAATATTGCAGTGTATCATTGAAAATACCATATAATATATCGTAATATGCAATGTATCATTGAAAATACCTTATAATATAACGTAATATGCAGGTGTATCATTGAAAATACCTTATAATATAACGTAATATGCAGTGTATCATTGAAAATACCTTATAATATAAAGTAGTTTACCATTGAAAATACGTTATAATATATAGTAGTTTATCATTGAAAATACCTTAAAATATAACGTAATATGCAGTGTATCATTGAAAATACCTAATAATATAACGTAATATGCAGTGTATCATTGAAAATACCTTATAATAAATATTAGTTTACCATTGAAAATACCTTATAATATAACGTAAATATGCAGTGTATCATTGAAAATACCTTATAATATAACGTAATATGCAGTGTATCATTGAAAATACCTTATAATATAACGTAATATGCAGTGTATCATTGAAAATACCTTATAATAAATATTAGTTTACCATTGAAAATACCTTATAATATAACGTAATATGCAGTGTATCATTGAAAATACCTTATAATATAACGTAATATGCAGTGTATCATTGAAAATACCTTATAATATAACGTAATATGCAGTGTATCATTGAAAATACGATATAATATATCGTAATATGCAGTGTATCATTGAAAATACCTTATAATATATCGTAATATGCAGTGTATCATTGAAAATACCTTATAATATAACGTAATATGCAGTGTATCATTGAAAATACCTTATAATATAAAGTAGTTTACCATTGAAAATACCTTATAATATATAGTAGTTTATCATTGAAAATACCTTATAATATAACGTAATATGCAGTGTATCATTGAAAATACCTTATAATATAACGTAGTATGCAGTGTATCATTGAAAATACCATATAATATATCGTAATATGCAGTGTATCATTGAAAATACCTTATAATATATAGTAGTTTACCATTGAAAATACCTTATAATATATAGTATTTTATCATTGAAAATACCTTATAATATAACGTAATATGCAGTGTATTATTGAAAATACCTTATAATATAACGTAATATGCAGTGTATCATTGAAAATACCATATAATATATCGTAATATGCAATGTATCATTGAAAATACCTTATAATATAACGTAATATGCAGTGTATCATTGAAAATACCTTATAATATAACGTAATATGCAGTGTATCATTGAAAATACCTTATAATATAAAGTAGTTTACCATTGAAAATACGTTATAATATATAGTAGTTTATCATTGAAAATACCTTAAAATATAACGTAATATGCAGTGTATCATTGAAAATACCTAATAATATAACGTAATATGCAGTGTATCATTGAAAATACCTTATAATAAATATTAGTTTACCATTGAAAATACCTTATAATATAACGTAATATGCAGTGTATCATTGAAAATACCTTATAATATAACGTAATATGCAGTGTATCATTGAAAATACCTTATAATATAACGTAATATGCAGTGTATCATTGAAAATACCTTATAATAAATATTAGTTTACCATTGAAAATACCTTATAATATAACGTAATATGCAGTGTATCATTGAAAATACCTTATAATATAACGTAATATGCAGTGTATCATTGAAAATACCTTATAATATAACGTAATATGCAGTGTATCATTGAAAATACGATATAATATATCGTAATATGCAGTGTATCATTGAAAATACCTTATAATATATCGTAATATGCAGTGTATCATTGAAAATACCTTATAATATAACGTAATATGCAGTGTATCATTGAAAATACCTTATAATATAAAGTAGTTTACCATTGAAAATACCTTATAATATATAGTAGTTTATCATTGAAAATACCTTATAATATAACGTAATATGCAGTGTATCATTGAAAATACCTTATAATATAACGTAGTATGCAGTGTATCATTGAAAATACCATATAATATATCGTAATATGCAGTGTATCATTGAAAATACCTTATAATATATAGTAGTTTACCATTGAAAATACCTTATAATATAACGTAATATGCAGTGTATCATTGAAAACACCTTATAATATAACGTAATATGCAGTGTATCATTGAAAATACCTTATAATATATAGTAGTTTACCATTGAAAATACCTTATAATATATAGTTGTTTACCATTGAAAATACCTTATAATATATAGTAGTTTATCATTGAAAATACCTTATAATATAACGTAATATGCAGTGTATCATTGAAAATACCTTATAATATAACGTAATATGCAGTGTATCATTGAAAATACCATATACTATATCGTAATATGCAATGTATCATTGAAAATACCTTATAATATAACGTAATATGCAGTGTATCATTGAAAATACCTTATAATATAACGTAATATGCAGTGTATCATTGAAAATACCTTATAATATAAAGTAGTTTACCATTGAAAATACCTTATAATATATAGTAGTTTATCATTGAAAATACCTTATAATATAACGTAATATGCAGTGTATCATTGAAAATACCTAATAATATAACGTAATATGCAGTGTATCATTGAAAATACCTTATAATAAATATTAGTTTACCATTGAAAATACCTTATAATATAACGTAATATGCAGTGTATCATTGAAAATACCTTATAATATAACGTAATATGCAGTGTATCATTGAAAATACCATATAATATAACGTAATATGCAGTGTATCATTGAAAATACCATATAATATATCGTAATATGCAGTGTATCATTGAAAATACCTTATAATATAACGTAATATGCAGTGTATCATTGAAAATACCTTATAATATAAAGTAGTTTACCATTGAAAATACCTTATAATATATAGTAGTTTATCATTGAAAATACCTTATAATATAACGTAATATGCAGTGTATCATTGAAAATACCTTATAATATAACGTAATATGCAGTGTATTAATGAAAATACCTTATAATATAACGTAATATGCAGTGTATCATTGAAAATACCATATAATATATCGTAATATGCAATGTATCATTGAAAATACCTTATAATATAACGTAATATGCAGTGTATCATTGAAAATACCTTATAATATAACGTAATATGCAGTGTATCATTGAAAATTCCTTATAATATATAGTAGTTTACCATCGAAAATACGTTATAATATATAGTAGTTTATCATTGAAAATACCTTATAATATATAGTAGTTTATCATTGAAAATACCTTATAATATAACGTAATATGCAGTGTATCATTGAAAATACCTTATAATATAACGTAATATGCAGTGTATCATTGAAAATACCATATAATATATCGTAATATGCAATGTATCATTGAAAATACCTTATAATATAACGTAATATGCAGTGTATCATTGAAAATACCTTATAATATATAGTAGTTTATCATTGAAAATACCTTATAATATAACGTAATATGCAGTGTATCATTGAAAATACCTTATAATATAACGTAATATGCAGTGTATCATTGAAAATACCATATAATATATCGTAATATGCAGTGTATCATTGAAAATACCTTATAATATAACGTAATATGCAGTGTATCATTGAAAATACGATATAATATATCGTAATATGCAGTGTATCATTGAAAATACCTTATAATATATCGTAATATGCAGTGTATCATTGAAAATACCTTATAATATAACGTAATATGCAGTGTATCATTGAAAATACCTTATAATATAACGTAATATGCAGTGTATCATTGAAAATACCTTATAATATAACGTAATATGCAGTGTATCATTGAAAATACGATATAATATATCGTAATATGCAGTGTATCATTGAAAATACCTTACAATATATCGTAATATGCAGTGTATCATTGAAAATACCTTATAATATAACGTAATATGCAGTGTATCATTGAAAATACCTTATAATATATAGTAGTTTATCATTGAAAATACCTTATAATATAACGTAATATGCAGTGTATCATTGAAAATACCTTATAATATAACGTAATATGCAGTGTATCATTGAAAATACCATATAATATATCGTAATATGCAGTGTATCATTGAAAATACCTTATAATATAACGTAATATGCAGTGTATCATTGAAAATACGATATAATATATCGTAATATGCAGTGTATCATTGAAAATACCTTATAATATATCGTAATATGCAGTGTATCATTGAAAATACCTTATAATATAACGTAATATGCAGTGTATCATTGAAAATACCTTATAATATATAGTAGTTTATCATTGAAAATACCTTATAATATAACGTAATATGCAGTGTATCATTCAAAATACCTTATAATATAACGTAATATGCAGTGTATCATTGAAAATACCATATAATATATCGTAATATGCAGTGTATCATTGAAAATACCTTATAATATAACGTAATATGCAGTGTATCATTGAAAATACCTTATAATAAATATTAGTTTACCATTGAAAATACCTTATAATATAACGTAATATGCAGTGTATCATTGAAAATACCTTATAATATAACGTAATATGCAGTGTATCATTGAAAATACCTTATAATATAACGTAATATGCAGTGTATCATTGAAAATACGATATAATATATCGTAATATGCAGTGTATCATTGAAAATACCTTATAACATATCGTAATATGCAGTGTATCATTGAAAATACCTTATAATATAACGTAATATGCAGTGTATCATTGAAAATACCTTATAATATATAGTAGTTTATCATTGAAAATACCTTATAATATAACGTAATATGCAGTGTATCATTGAAAATACCTTATAATATAACGTAATATGCAGTGTATCATTGAATACCATATAATATATCGTAATATGCAGTGTATCATTGAAAATACCTTATAATATAACGTAATATGCAGTGTATCATTGAAAATACCTTATAATATAACGTAATATGCAGTGTATCATTGAAAATACCTTATAATATAACGTAATATGCAGTGTATCATTGAAAATACCTCGTAATATATAGTAGTTTATCATTGAAAATACCTTATAATATAACGTAATATGCAGTGTATCATTGAAAACACCTTATAATATAACGTAATATGCAGTGTATCATTGAAAATACCTTATAATATATAGTAGTTTACCATTGAAAATACCTTATAATATATAGTAGTTTATCATTGAAAATACCTTATAATATATAGTATTTTATCATTGAAAATACCTTATAATATAACGTAATATGCAGTGTATTATTGAAAATACCTTATAATATAACGTAATATGCAGTGTATCATTGAAAATACCATATAATATATCGTAATATGCAATGTATCATTGAAAATACCTTATAATATAACGTAATATGCAGTGTATCATTGAAAATACCTTATAATATAACGTAATATGCAGTGTATCATTGAAAATACCTTATAATATATCGTAATATGCAGTGTATCATTGAAAATACCATATAATATATCGTAATATGCAGTGTATCATTGAAAATACCTTATAATATAACGTAATATGCAGTGTATCATTGAAAATACCTTATAATAAATATTAGTTTACCATTGAAAATACCTTATAATATAACGTAATATGCAGTGTATCATTGAAAATACCTTATAATATAACGTAATATGCAGTGTATCATTGAAAATACCTTATAATATAACGTAATATGCAGTGTATCATTGAAAATACGATATAATATATCGTAATATGCAGTGTATCATTGAAAATACCTTATAATATATCGTAATATGCAGTGTATCATTGAAAATACCTTATAATATAACGTAATATGCAGTGTATCATTGAAAATACCTTATAATATATAGTAGTTTATCATTGAAAATACCTTATAATATAACGTAATATGCAGTGTATCATTGAAAATACCTTATAATTTAACGTAATATGCAGTGTATCATTGAAAATACCATATAATATATCGTAATATGCAGTGTATCATTGAAAATACCTTATAATATAACGTAATATGCAGTGTATCATTGAAAATACCTTATAATATAACGTAATATGCAGTGTATCATTGAAAATACCTTATTATATAACGTAATATGCAGTGTATCATTGAAAATACCTCATAATATATAGTAGTTTATCATTGAAAATACCTTATAATATAACGTAATATGCAGTGTATCATTGAAAACACCTTATAATATAACGTAATATGCAGTGTATCATTGAAAATACCTTATAATATATAGTAGTTTACCATTGAAAATACCTTATAATATATAGTAGTTTACCATTGAAAATACCTTATAATATATAGTATTTTATCATTGAAAATACCTTATAATATAACGTAATATGCAGTGTATTAATGAAAATACCTTATAATATAACGTAATATGCAGTGTATCATTGAAAATACCATATAATATATCGTAATATGCAATGTATCATTGAAAATACCTTATAATATAACGTAATATGCAGTGTATCATTGAAAATACCTTATAATATAACGTAATATGCAGTGTATCATTGAAAATTCCTTATAATATATAGTAGTTTACCATCGAAAATACGTTATAATATATAGTAGTTTATCATTGAAAATACCTTATAATATAACGTAATATGCAGTGTATCATTGAAAATACCTAATAATATAACGTAATATGCAGTGTATCATTGAAAATACCTTATAATAAATATTAGTTTACCATTGAAAATACCTTATAATATAACGTAATATGCAGTGTATCATTGAAAATACCTTATAATATAACGTAATATGCAGTGTATCATTGAAAATACCTTATAATATAACGTAATATGCAGTGTATCATTGAAAATACCTAATAATATAACGTAATATGCAGTGTATCATTGAAAATACCTTATAATAAATATTAGTTTACCATTGAAAATACCTTATAATATAACGTAATATGCAGTGTATCATTGAAAATACCTTATAATATAACGTAATATGCAGTGTATCATTGAAAATACCTTATAATATAACGTAATATGCAGTGTATCATTGAAAATACGATATAATATATCGTAATATGCAGTGTATCATTGAAAATACCTTATAATATAACGTAATATGCAGTGTATCATTGAAAATACCTAATAATATAACGTAATATGCAGTGTATCATTGAAAATACCTTATAATATAAAGTAGTTTACCATTGAAAATACCTTATAATATATAGTAGTTTATCATTGAAAATACCTTATAATATAACGTAATATGCAGTGTATCATTGAAAATACCTTATAATATAACGTAGTATGCAGTGTATCATTGAAAATACCATATAATATATCGTAATATGCAGTGTATCATTGATAATACCTTATAATATAACGTAATATGCAGTGTATCATTGAAAATACCTTATAATATATAGTAGTTTACCATTGAAAATACCTTATAATATATAGTAGTTTATCATTGAAAATACCTTATAATATAACGTAATATGCAGTGTATCATTGAAAATACCTTATAATATAACGTAATATGCAGTGTATCATTGAAAATACCATATAATATATCGTAATATGCAGTGTATCATTGAAAATACCTTATAATATAACGTAATATGCAGTGTATCATTGAAAATACCTTATAATATAACGTAATATGCAGTGTATCATTGAAAATACCTTATAATAAAACGTAATATGCAGTGTATCATTGAAAATACCTCATAATATATAGTAGTTTATCATTGAAAATACCTTATAATATAACGTAATATGCAGTGTATCATTGAAAATACGATATAATATATCGTAATATGCAGTGTATCATTGAAAATACCTTATAATATATCGTAATATGCAGTGTATCATTGAAAATACCTTATAATATAACGTAATATGCAGTGTATCATTGAAAATACCTTATAATATAACGTAATATGCAGTGTATCATTGAAAATACCTAATAATATAACGTAATATGCAGTGTATCATTGAAAATACCTTATAATAAATATTAGTTTACCATTGAAAATACCTTATAATATAACGTAATATGCAGTGTATCATTGAAAATACCTTATAATATAACGTAATATGCAGTGTATCATTGAAAATACCTTATAATATAACGTAATATGCAGTGTATCATTGAAAATACGATATAATATATCGTAATATGCAGTGTATCATTGAAAATACCTTATAATATAACGTAATATGCAGTGTATCATTGAAAATACCTTATAATATAACGTAATATGCAGTGTATCATTGAAAATACCTTATAATATAAAGTAGTTTACCATTGAAAATACCTTATAATATATAGTAGTTTATCATTGAAAATACCTTATAATATAACGTAATATGCAGTGTATCATTGAAAATACCTTATAATATAACGTAGTATGCAGTGTATCATTGAAAATACCATATAATATATCGTAATATGCAGTGTATCATTGATAATACCTTATAATATAACGTAATATGCAGTGTATCATTGAAAATACCTTATAATATATAGTAGTTTACCATTGAAAATACCTTATAATATATAGTAGTTTATCATTGAAAATACCTTATAATATAACGTAATATGCAGTGTATCATTGAAAATACCTTATAATATAATGTAATATGCAGTGTATCAATGAAAATACCATATGATATATCGTAATATGCAGTGTATCATTGAAAATACCTTATAATATAACGTAATATGCAGTGTATCATTGAAAATACCTAATAATATAATGTAATATGCAGTGTATCATTGAAAATACCTTATAATAAAACGTAATATGCAGTGTATCATTGAAAATACCTCATAATATATAGTAGTTTATCATTGAAAATACCTTATAATATAACGTAATATGCAGTGTATCATTGAAAACACCTTATAATATAACGTAATATGCAGTGTATCATTGAAAATACCTTATAATATATAGTAGTTTACCATTGAAAATACCTTATAATATATAGTTGTTTACCATTGAAAATACCTTATAATATATAGTAGTTTATCATTGAAAATACCTTATAATATAACGTAATATGCAGTGTATCATTGAAAATACCTTATAATATAACGTAATATGCAGTGTATCATTGAAAATACCATATAATATATCGTAATATGCAATGTATCATTGAAAATACCTTATAATATAACGTAATATGCAGTGTATCATTGAAAATACCTTATAATATAACGTAATATGCAGTGTATCATTGAAAATACCTTATAATATAAAGTAGTTTACCATTGAAAATACCTTATAATATATAGTAGTTTATCATTGAAAATACCTTATAATATAACGTAATATGCAGTGTATCATTGAAAATACCTTATAATATAACGTAATATGCAGTGTATCATTGAAAATACGATATAATATATCGTAATATGCAGTGTATCATTGAAAATACCTTATAATATAACGTAATATGCAGTGTATCATTGAAAATACCTTATAATATAACGTAATATGCAGTGTATCATTGAAAATACCTTATAATATATAGTAGTTTATCATTGAAAATACCTTATAATATAACGTAATATGCAGTGTATCATTGAAAATACCTTATAATATAACGTAATATGCAGTGTATCATTGAAAATACCATATAATATATCGTAATATGCAGTGTATCATTGAAAATACCTTATAATATAACGTAATATGCAGTGTATCATTGAAAATACGATATAATATATCGTAATATGCAGTGTATCATTGAAAATACCTTATAATATATCGTAATATGCAGTGTATCATTGAAAATACCTTATAATATAACGTAATATGCAGTGTATCATTGAAAATACCTTATAATATATAGTAGTTTATCATTGAAAATACCTTATAATATAACGTAATATGCAGTGTATCATTGAAAATACCTTATAATATAACGTAATATGCAGTGTATCATTGAAAATACCATATAATATATCGTAATATGCAGTGTATCATTGAAAATACCTTATAATATAACGTAATATGCAGTGTATCATTGAAAATACCTTATAATAAATATTAGTTTACCATTGAAAATACCTTATAATATAACGTAACATGCAGTGTATCATTGAAAATACCTTATAATATAACGTAATATGCAGTGTATCATTGAAAATACCTTATAATATAACGTAATATGCAGTGTATCATTGAAAATACCATATAATATATCGTAATATGCAGTGTATCATTGAAAATACCTTATAATATATCGTAATATGCAGTGTATCATTGAAAATACCTTATAATATAACGTAATATGCAGTGTATCATTGAAAATACCTTATAATATATAGTAGTTTATCATTGAAAATACCTTATAATATAACGTAATATGCAGTGTATCATTGAAAATACCTTATAATATAACGTAATATGCAGTGTATCATTGAAAATACCATATAATATATCGTAATATGCAGTGTATCATTGAAAATACCTTATAATATAACGTAATATGCAGTGTATCATTGAAAATACGATATAATATATCGTAATATGCAGTGTATCATTGAAAATACCTTATAATATATCGTAATATGCAGTGTATCATTGAAAATACCTTATAATATAACGTAATATGCAGTGTATCATTGAAAATACCTTATAATATATAGTAGTTTATCATTGAAAATACCTTATAATATAACGTAATATGCAGTGTATCATTGAAAATACCTTATAATATAACGTAATATGCAGTGTATCATTGAAAATACCATATAATATATCGTAATATGCAGTGTATCATTGAAAATACCTTATAATATAACGTAATATGCAGTGTATCATTGAAAATACCTTATAATAAATATTAGTTTACCATTGAAAATACCTTATAATATAACGTAATATGCAGTGTATCATTGAAAATACCTTATAATATAACGTAATATGCAGTGTATCATTGAAAATACCTTATAATATAACGTAATATGCAGTGTATCATTGAAAATACGATATAATATATCGTAATATGCAGTGTATCATTGAAAATACCTTATAACATATCGTAATATGCAGTGTATCATTGAAAATACCTTATAATATAACGTAATATGCAGTGTATCATTGAAAATACCTTATAATATATAGTAGTTTATCATTGAAAATACCTTATAATATAACGTAATATGCAGTGTATCATTGAAAATACCTTATAATATAACGTAATATGCAGTGTATCATTGAAAATACCATATAATATATCGTAATATGCAGTGTATCATTGAAAATACCTTATAATATAACGTAATATGCAGTGTATCATTGAAAATACCTTATAATATAACGTAATATGCAGTGTATCATTGAAAATACCTTATAATATAACGTAATATGCAGTGTATCATTGAAAATACCTCATAATATATAGTAGTTTATCATTGAAAATACCTTATAATATAACGTAATATGCAGTGTATCATTGAAAACACCTTATAATATAACGTAATATGCAGTGTATCATTGAAAATACCTTATAATATATAGTAGTTTACCATTGAAAATACCTTATAATATATAGTAGTTTACCATTGAAAATACCTTATAATATATAGTATTTTATCATTGAAAATACCTTATAATATAACGTAATATGCAGTGTATCATTGAAAATACCTTATAATATAACGTAATATGCAGTGTATCATTGAAAATACCATATAATATATCGTAATATGCAATGTATCATTGAAAATACCTTATAATATAACGTAATATGCAGTGTATCATTGAAAATACCTTATAATATAACGTAATATGCAGTGTATCATTGAAAATACCTTATAATAAATATTAGTTTACCATTGAAAATACCTTATAATATAACGTAATATGCAGTGTATCATTGAAAATACCTTATAATATAACGTA
Organism: Lasioglossum lativentre; assembly: GCA_916610255.1. Taxonomy (NCBI): domain Eukaryota; kingdom Metazoa; phylum Arthropoda; class Insecta; order Hymenoptera; family Halictidae; genus Lasioglossum; species Lasioglossum lativentre. The sequence goes on from CAKAJI010001045.1 coordinate 13,288, forward strand.
ATATGCAGTGTATCATTGAAAATACCTTATAATATAACGTAATATGCAGTGTATCATTGAAAATACGATATAATATATCGTAATATGCAGTGTATCATTGAAAATACCTTATAATATATCGTAATATGCAGTGTATCATTGAAAATACCTTATAATATAACGTAATATGCAGTGTATCATTGAAAATACCTTATAATATATAGTAGTTTATCATTGAAAATACCTTATAATATAACGTAATATGCAGTGTATCATTGAAAATACCTTATAATTTAACGTAATATGCAGTGTATCATTGAAAATACCATATAATATATCGTAATATGCAGTGTATCATTGAAAATACCTTATAATATAACGTAATATGCAGTGTATCATTGAAAATACCTTATAATATAACGTAATATGCAGTGTATCATTGAAAATACCTTATAATATAACGTAATATGCAGTGTATCATTGAAAATACCTCATAATATATAGTAGTTTATCATTGAAAATACCTTATAATATAACGTAATATGCAGTGTATCATTGAAAACACCTTATAATATAACGTAATATGCAGTGTATCATTGAAAATACCTTATAATATATAGTAGTTTACCATTGAAAATACCTTATAATATATAGTAGTTTACCATTGAAAATACCTTATAATATATAGTATTTTATCATTGAAAATACCTTATAATATAACGTAATATGCAGTGTATTAATGAAAATACCTTATAATATAACGTAATATGCAGTGTATCATTGAAAATACCATATAATATATCGTAATATGCAATGTATCATTGAAAATACCTTATAATATAACGTAATATGCAGTGTATCATTGAAAATACCTTATAATATAACGTAATATGCAGTGTATCATTGAAAATACCTTATAATATAAAGTAGTTTACCATTGAAAATACGTTATAATATATAGTAGTTTATCATTGAAAATACCTTATAATATAACGTAATATGCAGTGTATCATTGAAAATACCTAATAATATAACGTAATATGCAGTGTATCATTGAAAATACCTTATAATAAATATTAGTTTACCATTGAAAATACCTTATAATATAACGTAATATGCAGTGTATCATTGAAAATACCTTATAATATAACGTAATATGCAGTGTATCATTGAAAATACCTTATAATATAACGTAATATGCAGTGTATCATTGAAAATACCTAATAATATAACGTAATATGCAGTGTATCATTGAAAATACCTTATAATAAATATTAGTTTACCATTGAAAATACCTTATAATATAACGTAATATGCAGTGTATCATTGAAAATACCTTATAATATAACGTAATATGCAGTGTATCATTGAAAATACCTTATAATATAACGTAATATGCAGTGTATCATTGAAAATACGATATAATATATCGTAATATGCAGTGTATCATTGAAAATACCTTATAATATATCGTAATATGCAGTGTATCATTGAAAATACCTTATAATATAACGTAATATGCAGTGTATCATTGAAAATACCTTATAATATAAAGTAGTTTACCATTGAAAATACCTTATAATATATAGTAGTTTATCATTGAAAATACCTTATAATATAACGTAATATGCAGTGTATCATTGAAAATACCTTATAATATAACGTAGTATGCAGTGTATCATTGAAAATACCATATAATATATCGTAATATGCAGTGTATCATTGATAATACCTTATAATATAACGTAATATGCAGTGTATCATTGAAAATACCTTATAATATATAGTAGTTTACCATTGAAAATACCTTATAATATATAGTAGTTTATCATTGAAAATACCTTATAATATAACGTAATATGCAGTGTATCATTGAAAATACCTTATAATATAACGTAATATGCAGTGTATCATTGAAAATACCATATAATATATCGTAATATGCAGTGTATCATTGAAAATACCTTATAATATAACGTAATATGCAGTGTATCATTGAAAATACCTTATAATATAACGTAATATGCAGTGTATCATTGAAAATACCTTATAATAAAACGTAATATGCAGTGTATCATTGAAAATACCTTATAATATATAGTAGTTTATCATTGAAAATACCTTATAATATAACGTAATATGCAGTGTATCATTGAAAATACGATATAATATATCGTAATATGCAGTGTATCATTGAAAATACCTTATAATATATCGTAATATGCAGTGTATCATTGAAAATACCTTATAATATAACGTAATATGCAGTGTATCATTGAAAATACCTTATAATATAACGTAATATGCAGTGTATCATTGAAAATACCTAATAATATAACGTAATATGCAGTGTATCATTGAAAATACCTTATAATAAATATTAGTTTACCATTGAAAATACCTTATAATATAACGTAATATGCAGTGTATCATTGAAAATACCTTATAATATAACGTAATATGCAGTGTATCATTGAAAATACCTTATAATATAACGTAATATGCAGTGTATCATTGATAATACGATATAATATATCGTAATATGCAGTGTATCATTGAAAATACCTTATAATATATCGTAATATGCAGTGTATCATTGAAAATACCTTATAATATAACGTAATATGCAGTGTATCATTGAAAATACCTTATAATATAAAGTAGTTTACCATTGAAAATACCTTATAATATATAGTAGTTTATCATTGAAAATACCTTATAATATAACGTAATATGCAGTGTATCATTGAAAATACCTTATAATATAACGTAGTATGCAGTGTATCATTGAAAATACCATATAATATATCGTAATATGCAGTGTATCATTGATAATACCTTATAATATAACGTAATATGCAGTGTATCATTGAAAATACCTTATAATATATAGTAGTTTACCATTGAAAATACCTTATAATATATAGTAGTTTATCATTGAAAATACCTTATAATATAACGTAATATGCAGTGTATCATTGAAAATACCTTATAATATAACGTAATATGCAGTGTATCATTGAAAATACCATATAATATATCGTAATATGCAGTGTATCATTGAAAATACCTTATAATATAACGTAATATGCAGTGTATCATTGAAAATACCTTATAATATAACGTAATATGCAGTGTATCATTGAAAATACCTTATAATAAAACGTAATATGCAGTGTATCATTGAAAATACCTCATAATATATAGTAGTTTATCATTGAAAATACCTTATAATATAACGTAATATGCAGTGTATCATTGAAAACACCTTATAATATAACGTAATATGCAGTGTATCATTGAAAATACCTTATAATATATAGTAGTTTACCATTGAAAATACCTTATAATATATAGTTGTTTACCATTGAAAATACCTTATAATATATAGTAGTTTATCATTGAAAATACCTTATAATATAACGTAATATGCAGTGTATCATTGAAAATACCTTATAATATAACGTAATATGCAGTGTATCATTGAAAATACCATATAATATATCGTAATATGCAATGTATCATTGAAAATACCTTATAATATAACGTAATATGCAGTGTATCATTGAAAATACCTTATAATATAACGTAATATGCAGTGTATCATTGAAAATACCTTATAATATAAAGTAGTTTACCATTGAAAATACCTTATAATATATAGTAGTTTATCATTGAAAATACCTTATAATATAACGTAATATGCAGTGTATCATTGAAAATACCTTATAATATAACGTAATATGCAGTGTATCATTGAAAATACGATATAATATATCGTAATATGCAGTGTATCATTGAAAATACCTTATAATATATCGTAATATGCAGTGTATCATTGAAAATACCTTATAATATAACGTAATATGCAGTGTATCATTGAAAATACCTTATAATATATAGTAGTTTATCATTGAAAATACCTTATAATATAACGTAATATGCAGTGTATCATTGAAAATACCTTATAATATAACGTAATATGCAGTGTATCATTGAAAATACCTTATAATATATAGTAGTTTATCATTGAAAATACCTTATAATATAACGTAATATGCAGTGTATCATTGAAAATACCTTATAATATAACGTAATATGCAGTGTATCATTGAAAATACCATATAATATATCGTAATATGCAGTGTATCATTGAAAATACCTTATAATATAACGTAATATGCAGTGTATCATTGAAAATACCTTATAATAAATATTAGTTTACCATTGAAAATACCTTATAATATAACGTAATATGCAGTGTATCATTGAAAATACCTTATAATATAACGTAATATGCAGTGTATCATTGAAAATACCTTATAATATAACGTAATATGCAGTGTATCATTGAAAATACGATATAATATATCGTAATATGCAGTGTATCATTGAAAATACCTTATAATATATCGTAATATGCAGTGTATCATTGAAAATACCTTATAATATAACGTAATATGCAGTGTATCATTGAAAATACCTTATAATATATAGTAGTTTATCATTGAAAATACCTTATAATATAACGTAATATGCAGTGTATCATTGAAAATACCTTATAATATAACGTAATATGCAGTGTATCATTGAAAATACCATATAATATATCGTAATATGCAGTGTATCATTGAAAATACCTTATAATATAACGTAATATGCAGTGTATCACTGAAAATACCTTATAATATAACGTAATATGCAGTGTATCATTGAAAATACCTTATAATATAACGTAATATGCAGTGTATCATTGAAAATACCTCATAATATATAGTAGTTTATCATTGAAAATACCTTATAATATAACGTAATATGCAGTGTATCATTGAAAACACCTTATAATATAACGTAATATGCAGTGTATCATTGAAAATACCTTATAATATATAGTAGTTTACCATTGAAAATACCTTATAATATATAGTAGTTTACCATTGAAAATACCTTATAATATATAGTATTTTATCATTGAAAATACCTTATAATATAACGTAATATGCAGTGTATTATTGAAAATACCTTATAATATAACGTAATATGCAGTGTATCATTGAAAATACCATATAATATATCGTAATATGCAATGTATCATTGAAAATACCTTATAATATAACGTAATATGCAGTGTATCATTGAAAATACCTTATAATATAACGTAATATGCAGTGTATCATTGAAAATACCTTATAATATAAAGTAGTTTACCATTGAAAATACGTTATAATATATAGTAGTTTATCATTGAAAATACCTTATAATATAACGTAATATGCAGTGTATCATTGAAAATACCTAATAATATAACGTAATATGCAGTGTATCATTGAAAATACCTTATAATAAATATTAGTTTACCATTGAAAATACCTTATAATATAACGTAATATGCAGTGTATCATTGAAAATACCTTATAATATAACGTAATATGCAGTGTATCATTGAAAATACCTTATAATATAACGTAATATGCAGTGTATCATTGAAAATACCTTATAATATAACGTAATATGCAGTGTATCATTGAAAATACCTTATAATAAATATTAGTTTACCATTGAAAATACCTTATAATATAACGTAATATGCAGTGTATCATTGAAAATACCTTATAATATAACGTAATATGCAGTGTATCATTGAAAATACCTTATAATATAACGTAATATGCAGTGTATCATTGAAAATACGATATAATATATCGTAATATGCAGTGTATCATTGAAAATACCTTATAATATATCGTAATATGCAGTGTATCATTGAAAATACCTTATAATATAACGTAATATGCAGTGTATCATTGAAAATACCTTATAATATAAAGTAGTTTACCATTGAAAATACCTTATAATATATAGTAGTTTATCATTGAAAATACCTTATAATATAACGTAATATGCAGTGTATCATTGAAAATACCTAATAATATAACGTAATATGCAGTGTATCATTGAAAATACCTTATAATAAATATTAGTTTACCATTGAAAATACCTTATAATATAACGTAATATGCAGTGTATCATTGAAAATACCTTATAATATAACGTAATATGCAGTGTATCATTGAAAATACCTTATAATATAACGTAATATGCAGTGTATCATTGAAAATACCATATAATATAACGTAATATGCAGTGTATCATTGAAAATACCTTATAATAAAACGTAATATGCAGTGTATCATTGAAAATACCTCATAATATATAGTAGTTTATCATTGAAAATACCTTATAATATAACGTAATATGCAGTGTATCATTGAAAACACCTTATAATATAACGTAATATGCAGTGTATCATTGAAAATACCTTATAATATATAGTAGTTTACCATTGAAAATACCTTATAATATATAGTTGTTTACCATTGAAAATACCTTATAATATATAGTAGTTTATCATTGAAAATACCTTATAATATAACGTAATATGCAGTGTATCATTGAAAATACCTTATAATATAACGTAATATGCAGTGTATCATTGAAAATACCATATAATATATCGTAATATGCAATGTATCATTGAAAATACCTTATAATATAACGTAATATGCAGTGTATCATTGAAAATACCTTATAATATAACGTAATATGCAGTGTATCATTGAAAATACCTTATAATATAAAGTAGTTTACCATTGAAAATACCTTATAATATATAGTAGTTTATCATTGAAAATACCTTATAATATAACGTAATATGCAGTGTATCATTGAAAATACCTTATAATATAACGTAATATGCAGTGTATCATTGAAAATACGATATAATATATCGTAATATGCAGTGTATCATTGAAAATACCTTATAATATATCGTAATATGCAGTGTATCATTGAAAATACCTTATAATATAACGTAATATGCAGTGTATCATTGAAAATACCTTATAATATATAGTAGTTTATCATTGAAAATACCTTATAATATAACGTAATATGCAGTGTATCATTGAAAATACCTTATAATATAACGTAATATGCAGTGTATCATTGAAAATACCATATAATATATCGTAATATGCAGTGTATCATTGAAAATACCTTATAATATAACGTAATATGCAGTGTATCATTGAAAATACGATATAATATATCGTAATATGCAGTGTATCATTGAAAATACCTTATAATATATCGTAATATGCAGTGTATCATTGAAAATACCTTATAATATAACGTAATATGCAGTGTATCATTGAAAATACCTTATAATATATAGTAGTTTATCATTGAAAATACCTTATAATATAACGTAATATGCAGTGTATCATTGAAAATACCTTATAATATAACGTAATATGCAGTGTATCATTGAAAATACCATATAATATATCGTAATATGCAGTGTATCATTGAAAATACCTTATAATATAACGTAATATGCAGTGTATCATTGAAAATACCTTATAATAAATATTAGTTTACCATTGAAAATACCTTATAATATAACGTAACATGCAGTGTATCATTGAAAATACCTTATAATATAACGTAATATGCAGTGTATCATTGAAAATACCTTATAATATAACGTAATATGCAGTGTATCATTGAAAATACGATATAATATATCGTAATATGCAGTGTATCATTGAAAATACCTTATAATATATCGTAATATGCAGTGTATCATTGAAAATACCTTATAATATAACGTAATATGCAGTGTATCATTGAAAATACCTTATAATATATAGTAGTTTATCATTGAAAATACCTTATAATATAACGTAATATGCAGTGTATCATTGAAAATACCTTATAATATAACGTAATATGCAGTGTATCATTGAAAATACCATATAATATATCGTAATATGCAGTGTATCATTGAAAATACCTTATAATATAACGTAATATGCAGTGTATCATTGAAAATACCATATAATATATCGTAATATGCAGTGTATCATTGAAAATACCTTATAATATATCGTAATATGCAGTGTATCATTGAAAATACCTTATAATATAACGTAATATGCAGTGTATCATTGAAAATACCTTATAATATATAGTAGTTTATCATTGAAAATACCTTATAATATAACGTAATATGCAGTGTATCATTGAAAATACCTTATAATATAACGTAATATGCAGTGTATCATTGAAAATACCATATAATATATCGTAATATGCAGTGTATCATTGAAAATACCTTATAATATAACGTAATATGCAGTGTATCATTGAAAATACCTTATAATAAATATTAGTTTACCATTGAAAATACCTTATAATATAACGTAATATGCAGTGTATCATTGAAAATACCTTATAATATAACGTAATATGCAGTGTATCATTGAAAATACCTTATAATATAACGTAATATGCAGTGTATCATTGAAAATACGATATAATATATCGTAATATGCAGTGTATCATTGAAAATACCTTATAATATATCGTAATATGCAGTGTATCATTGAAAATACCTTATAATATAACGTAATATGCAGTGTATCATTGAAAATACCTTATAATATATAGTAGTTTATCATTGAAAATACCTTATAATATAACGTAATATGCAGTGTATCATTGAAAATACCTTATAATATAACGTAATATGCAGTGTATCATTGAAAATACCATATAATATATCGTAATATGCAATGTATCATTGAAAATACCTTATAATATAACGTAATATGCAGTGTATCATTGAAAATACCTTATAATATATAGTAGTTTATCATTGAAAATACCTTATAATATAACGTAATATGCAGTGTATCATTGAAAATACCTTATAATATAACGTAATATGCAGTGTATCATTGAAAATACCATATAATATATCGTAATATGCAGTATATCATTGAAAATACCTTATAATATAACGTAATATGCAGTGTATCATTGAAAATACGATATAATATATCGTAATATGCAGTGTATCATTGAAAATACCTTATAATATATCGTAATATGCAGTGTATCATTGAAAATACCTTATAATATAACGTAATATGCAGTGTATCATTGAAAATACCTTATAATATAACGTAATATGCAGTGTATCATTGAAAATACCTTATAATATAACGTAATATGCAGTGTATCATTGAAAATACGATATAATATATCGTAATATGCAGTGTATCATTGAAAATACCTTACAATATATCGTAATATGCAGTGTATCATTGAAAATACCTTATAATATAACGTAATATGCAGTGTATCATTGAAAATACCTTATAATATATAGTAGTTTATCATTGAAAATACCTTATAATATAACGTAATATGCAGTGTATCATTGAAAATACCTTATAATATAACGTAATATGCAGTGTATCATTGAAAATACCATATAATATATCGTAATATGCAGTGTATCATTGAAAATACCTTATAATATAACGTAATATGCAGTGTATCATTGAAAATACGATATAATATATCGTAATATGCAGTGTATCATTGAAAATACCTTATAATATATCGTAATATGCAGTGTATCATTGAAAATACCTTATAATATAACGTAATATGCAGTGTATCATTGAAAATACCTTATAATATATAGTAGTTTATCATTGAAAATACCTTATAATATAACGTAATATGCAGTGTATCATTGAAAATACCTTATAATATAACGTAATATGCAGTGTATCATTGAAAATACCATATAATATATCGTAATATGCAGTGTATCATTGAAAATACCTTATAATATAACGTAATATGCAGTGTATCATTGAAAATACCTTATAATAAATATTAGTTTACCATTGAAAATACCTTATAATATAACGTAATATGCAGTGTATCATTGAAAATACCTTATAATATAACGTAATATGCAGTGTATCATTGAAAATACCTTATAATATAACGTAATATGCAGTGTATCATTGAAAATACGATATAATATATCGTAATATGCAGTGTATCATTGAAAATACCTTATAATATATCGTAATATGCAGTGTATCATTGAAAATACCTTATAATATAACGTAATATGCAGTGTATCATTGAAAATACCTTATAATATATAGTAGTTTATCATTGAAAATACCTTATAATATAACGTAATATGCAGTGTATCATTGAAAATACCTTATAATATAACGTAATATGCAGTGTATCATTGAAAATACCATATAATATATCGTAATATGCAGTGTATCATTGAAAATACCTTATAATATAACGTAATATGCAGTGTATCATTGAAAATACCTTATAATATAACGTAATATGCAGTGTATCATTGAAAATACCTTATAATATAACGTAATATGCAGTGTATCATTGAAAATACCTCGTAATATATAGTAGTTTATCATTGAAAATACCTTATAATATAACGTAATATGCAGTGTATCATTGAAAACACCTTATAATATAACGTAATATGCAGTGTATCATTGAAAATACCTTATAATATATAGTAGTTTACCATTGAAAATACCTTATAATATATAGTAGTTTACCATTGAAAATACCTTATAATATATAGTATTTTATCATTGAAAATACCTTATAATATAACGTAATATGCAGTGTATTATTGAAAATACCTTATAATATAACGTAATATGCAGTGTATCATTGAAAATACCATATAATATATCGTAATATGCAATGTATCATTGAAAATACCTTATAATATAACGTAATATGCAGTGTATCATTGAAAATACCTTATAATATAACGTAATATGCAGTGTATCATTGAAAATACCTTATAATATATCGTAATATGCAGTGTATCATTGAAAATACCATATAATATATCGTAATATGCAGTGTATCATTGAAAATACCTTATAATATAACGTAATATGCAGTGTATCATTGAAAATACCTTATAATAAATATTAGTTTACCATTGAAAATACCTTATAATATAACGTAATATGCAGTGTATCATTGAAAATACCTTATAATATAACGTAATATGCAGTGTATCATTGAAAATACCTTATAATATAACGTAATATGCAGTGTATCATTGAAAATACGATATAATATATCGTAATATGCAGTGTATCATTGAAAATACCTTATAATATATCGTAATATGCAGTGTATCATTGAAAATACCTTATAATATAACGTAATATGCAGTGTATCATTGAAAATACCTTATAATATATAGTAGTTTATCATTGAAAATACCTTATAATATAACGTAATATGCAGTGTATCATTGAAAATACCTTATAATTTAACGTAATATGCAGTGTATCATTGAAAATACCATATAATATATCGTAATATGCAGTGTATCATTGAAAATACCTTATAATATAACGTAATATGCAGTGTATCATTGAAAATACCTTATAATATAACGTAATATGCAGTGTATCATTGAAAATACCTTATAATATAACGTAATATGCAGTGTATCATTGAAAATACCTCATAATATATAGTAGTTTATCATTGAAAATACCTTATAATATAACGTAATATGCAGTGTATCATTGAAAACACCTTATAATATAACGTAATATGCAGTGTATCATTGAAAATACCTTATAATATATAGTAGTTTACCATTGAAAATACCTTATAATATATAGTAGTTTACCATTGAAAATACCTTATAATATATAGTATTTTATCATTGAAAATACCTTATAATATAACGTAATATGCAGTGTATTAATGAAAATACCTTATAATATAACGTAATATGCAGTGTATCATTGAAAATACCATATAATATATCGTAATATGCAATGTATCATTGAAAATACCTTATAATATAACGTAATATGCAGTGTATCATTGAAAATACCTTATAATATAACGTAATATGCAGTGTATCATTGAAAATACCTTATAATATAAAGTAGTTTACCATTGAAAATACGTTATAATATATAGTAGTTTATCATTGAAAATACCTTATAATATAACGTAATATGCAGTGTATCATTGAAAATACCTAATAATATAACGTAATATGCAGTGTATCATTGAAAATACCTTATAATAAATATTAGTTTACCATTGAAAATACCTTATAATATAACGTAATATGCAGTGTATCATTGAAAATACCTTATAATATATAGTAGTTTATCATTGAAAATACCTTATAATATAACGTAATATGCAGTGTATCATTGAAAATACCTTATAATATAACGTAATATGCAGTGTATCATTGAAAATACCATATAATATATCGTAATATGCAGTGTATCATTGAAAATACCTTATAATATAACGTAATATGCAGTGTATCATTGAAAATACCTTATAATAAATATTAGTTTACCATTGAAAATACCTTATAATATAACGTAATATGCAGTGTATCATTGAAAATACCTTATAATATAACGTAATATGCAGTGTATCATTGAAAATACCTTATAATATAACGTAATATGCAGTGTATCATTGAAAATACGATATAATATATCGTAATATGCAGTGTATCATTGAAAATACCTTATAATATATCGTAATATGCAGTGTATCATTGAAAATACCTTATAATATAACGTAATATGCAGTGTATCATTGAAAATACCTTATAATATATAGTAGTTTATCATTGAAAATACCTTATAATATAACGTAATATGCAGTGTATCATTGAAAATACCTTATAATATAACGTAATATGCAGTGTATCATTGAAAATACCATATAATATATCGTAATATGCAGTGTATCATTGAAAATACCTTATAATATAACGTAATATGCAGTGTATCATTGAAAATACCTTATAATATAACGTAATATGCAGTGTATCATTGAAAATACCTTATAATATAACGTAATATGCAGTGTATCATTGAAAATACCTCATAATATATAGTAGTTTATCATTGAAAATACCTTATAATATAACGTAATATGCAGTGTATCATTGAAAACACCTTATAATATAACGTAATATGCAGTGTATCATTGAAAATACCTTATAATATATAGTAGTTTACCATTGAAAATACCTTATAATATATAGTAGTTTACCATTGAAAATACCTTATAATATATAGTATTTTATCATTGAAAATACCTTATAATATAACGTAATATGCAGTGTATTATTGAAAATACCTTATAATATAACGTAATATGCAGTGTATCATTGAAAATACCATATAATATATCGTAATATGCAATGTATCATTGAAAATACCTTATAATATAACGTAATATGCAGTGTATCATTGAAAATACCTTATAATATAACGTAATATGCAGTGTATCATTGAAAATACCTTATAATATAAAGTAGTTTACCATTGAAAATACGTTATAATATATAGTAGTTTATCATTGAAAATACCTTATAATATAACGTAATATGCAGTGTATCATTGAAAATACCTTATAATATAACGTAATATGCAGTGTATCATTGAAAATACCTTATAATAAATATTAGTTTACCATTGAAAATACCTTATAATATAACGTAATATGCAGTGTATCATTGAAAATACCTTATAATATAACGTAATATGCAGTGTATCATTGAAAACACCTTATAATATAACGTAATATGCAGTGTATCATTGAAAATACCTAATAATATAACGTAATATGCAGTGTATCATTGAAAATACCTTATAATAAATATTAGTTTACCATTGAAAATACCTTATAATATAACGTAATATGCAGTGTATCATTGAAAATACCTTATAATATAACGTAATATGCAGTGTATCATTGAAAATACCTTATAATATAACGTAATATGCAGTGTATCATTGAAAATACGATATAATATATCGTAATATGCAGTGTATCATTGAAAATACCTTATAATATATCGTAATATGCAGTGTATCATTGAAAATACCTTATAATATAACGTAATATGCAGTGTATCATTGAAAATACCTTATAATATAAAGTAGTTTACCATTGAAAATACCTTATAATATATAGTAGTTTATCATTGAAAATACCTTATAATATAACGTAATATGCAGTGTATCATTGAAAATACCTTATAATATAACGTAATATGCAGTGTATCATTGAAAATACCTTATAATAAATATTAGTTTACCATTGAAAATACCTTATAATATAACGTAATATGCAGTGTATCATTGAAAATACCTTATAATATAACGTAATATGCAGTGTATCATTGAAAATACCTTATAATATAACGTAATATGCAGTGTATCATTGAAAATACCATATAATATAACGTAATATGCAGTGTATCATTGAAAATACCTTATAATAAAACGTAATATGCAGTGTATCATTGAAAATACCTCATAATATATAGTAGTTTATCATTGAAAATACCTTATAATATAACGTAATATGCAGTGTATCATTGAAAACACCTTATAATATAACGTAATATGCAGTGTATCATTGAAAATACCTTATAATATATAGTAGTTTACCATTGAAAATACCTTATAATATATAGTTGTTTACCATTGAAAATACCTTATAATATATAGTAGTTTATCATTGAAAATACCTTACAATATAACGTAATATGCAGTGTATCATTGAAAATACCTTATAATATAACGTAATATGCAGTGTATCATTGAAAATACCATATAATATATCGTAATATGCAATGTATCATTGAAAATACCTTATAATATAACGTAATATGCAGTGTATCATTGAAAATACCTTATAATATAACGTAATATGCAGTGTATCATTGAAAATACCTTATAATATATAGTAGTTTACCATTGAAAATACCTTATAATATATAGTAGTTTATCATTGAAAATACCTTATAATATAACGTAATATGCAGTGTATCATTGAAAATACCTTATAATATAACGTAATATGCAGTGTATCATTGAAAATACGATATAATATATCGTAATATGCAGTGTATCATTGAAAATACCTTATAATATAACGTAATATGCAGTGTATCATTGAAAATACCTTATAATATAACGTAATATGCAGTGTATCATTGAAAATACCTTATAATATATAGTAGTTTATCATTGAAAATACCTTATAATATAACGTAATATGCAGTGTATCATTGAAAATACCTTATAATATAACGTAATATGCAGTGTATCATTGAAAATACCATATAATATATCGTAATATGCAGTGTATCATTGAAAATACCTTATAATATAACGTAATATGCAGTGTATCATTGAAAATACGATATAATATATCGTAATATGCAGTGTATCATTGAAAATACCTTATAATATATCGTAATATGCAGTGTATCATTGAAAATACCTTATAATATAACGTAATATGCAGTGTATCATTGAAAATACCTTATAATATATAGTAGTTTATCATTGAAAATACCTTATAATATAACGTAATATGCAGTGTATCATTGAAAATACCTTATAATATAACGTAATATGCAGTGTATCATTGAAAATACCATATAATATATCGTAATATGCAGTGTATCATTGAAAATACCTTATAATATAACGTAATATGCAGTGTATCATTGAAAATACCTTATAATATATAGTAGTTTACCATTGAAAATACCTTATAATATAACGTAACATGCAGTGTATCATTGAAAATACCTTATAATATAACGTAATATGCAGTGTATCATTGAAAATACCTTATAATATAACGTAATATGCAGTGTATCATTGAAAATACAATATAATATATCGTAATATGCAGTGTATCATTGAAAATACCTTATAATATATCGTAATATGCAGTGTATCATTGAAAATACCTTATAATATAACGTAATATGCAGTGTATCATTGAAAATACCTTATAATATATAGTAGTTTATCATTGAAAATACCTTATAATATAACGTAATATGCAGTGTATCATTGAAAATACCTTATAATATAACGTAATATGCAGTGTATCATTGAAAATACCATATAATATATCGTAATATGCAGTGTATCATTGAAAATACCTTATAATATAACGTAATATGCAGTGTATCATTGAAAATACGATATAATATATCGTAATATGCAGTGTATCATTGAAAATACCTTATAATATATCGTAATATGCAGTGTATCATTGAAAATACCTTATAATATAACGTAATATGCAGTGTATCATTGAAAATACCTTATAATATATAGTAGTTTATCATTGAAAATACCTTATAATATAACGTAATATGCAGTGTATCATTGAAAATACCTTATAATATAACGTAATATGCAGTGTATCATTGAAAATACCATATAATATATCGTAATATGCAGTGTATCATTGAAAATACCTTATAATATAACGTAATATGCAGTGTATCATTGAAAATACCTTATAATAAATATTAGTTTACCATTGAAAATACCTTATAATATAACGTAATATGCAGTGTATCATTGAAAATACCTTATAATATAACGTAATATGCAGTGTATCATTGAAAATACCTTATAATATAACGTAATATGCAGTGTATCATTGAAAATACGATATAATATATCGTAATATGCAGTGTATCATTGAAAATACCTTATAATATATCGTAATATGCAGTGTATCATTGAAAATACCTTATAATATAACGTAATATGCAGTGTATCATTGAAAATACCTTATAATATATAGTAGTTTATCATTGAAAATACCTTATAATATAACGTAATATGCAGTGTATCATTGAAAATACCTTATAATATAACGTAATATGCAGTGTATCATTGAAAATACCATATAATATATCGTAATATGCAGTGTATCATTGAAAATACCTTATAATATAACGTAATATGCAGTGTATCATTGAAAATACCTTATAATATAACGTAATATGCAGTGTATCATTGAAAATACCTTATAATATAACGTAATATGCAGTGTATCATTGAAAATACCTCATAATATATAGTAGTTTATCATTGAAAATACCTTATAATATAACGTAATATGCAGTGTATCATTGAAAACACCTTATAATATAACGTAATATGCAGTGTATCATTGAAAATACCTTATAATATATAGTAGTTTACCATTGAAAATACCTTATAATATATAGTAGTTTACCATTGAAAATACCTTATAATATATAGTATTTTATCATTGAAAATACCTTATAATATAACGTAATATGCAGTGTATTATTGAAAATACCTTATAATATAACGTAATATGCAGTGTATCATTGAAAATACCATATAATATATCGTAATATGCAGTGTATCATTGAAAATACCTTATAATATAACGTAATATGCAGTGTATCATTGAAAATACCTTATAATATAACGTAATATGCAGTGTATCATTGAAAATACCTTATAATATAAAGTAGTTTACCATTGAAAATACGTTATAATATATAGTAGTTTATCATTGAAAATACCTTATAATATAACGTAATATGCAGTGTATCATTGAAAATACCTAATAATATAACGTAATATGCAGTGTATCATTGAAAATACCTTATAATAAATATTAGTTTACCATTGAAAATACCTTATAATATAACGTAATATGCAGTGTATCATTGAAAATACCTTATAATATAACGTAATATGCAGTGTATCATTGAAAATACCTTATAATATAACGTAATATGCAGTGTATCATTGAAAATACCTTATAATATAACGTAATATGCAGTGTATCATTGAAAATACCTTATAATAAATATTAGTTTACCATTGAAAATACCTTATAATATAACGTAATATGCAGTGTATCATTGAAAATACCATATAATATAACGTAATATGCAGTGTATCATTGAAAATACCTTATAATATAACGTAATATGCAGTGTATCATTGAAAATACGATATAATATATGGTAATATGCAGTGTATCATTGAAAATACCTTATAATATATCGTAATATGCAGTGTATCATTGAAAATACCTTATAATATAACGTAATATGCAGTGTATCATTGAAAATACCTTATAATATAAAGTAGTTTACCATTGAAAATACCTTATAATATATAGTAGTTTATCATTGAAAATACCTTATAATATAACGTAATATGCAGTGTATCATTGAAAATACCTTATAATATAACGTAGTATGCAGTGTATCATTGAAAATACCATATAATATATCGTAATATGCAGTGTATCATTGATAATACCTTATAATATAACGTAATATGCAGTGTATCATTGAAAATACCTTATAATATATAGTAGTTTACCATTGAAAATACCTTATAATATATAGTAGTTTATCATTGAAAATACCTTATAATATAACGTAATATGCAGTGTATCATTGAAAATACCTTATAATATAACGTAATATGCAGTGTATCATTGAAAATACCATATAATATATCGTAATATGCAGTGTATCATTGAAAATACCTTATAATATAACGTAATATGCAGTGTATCATTGAAAATACCTTATAATATAACGTAATATGCAGTGTATCATTGAAAATACCTTATAATAAAACGTAATATGCAGTGTATCATTGAAAATACCTCATAATATATAGTAGTTTATCATTGAAAATACCTTATAATATAACGTAATATGCAGTGTATCATTGAAAACACCTTATAATATAACGTAATATGCAGTGTATCATTGAAAATACCTTATAATATATAGTAGTTTACCATTGAAAATACCTTATAATATATAGTTGTTTACCATTGAAAATACCTTATAATATATCGTAATATGCAGTGTATCATTGAAAATACCTTATAATATAACGTAATATGCAGTGTATCATTGAAAATACCATATAATATATCGTAATATGCAGTGTATCATTGAAAATACCTCATAATATATAGTAGTTTATCATTGAAAATACCTTATAATATAACGTAATATGCAGTGTATCATTGAAAATACCTTATAATATAACGTAATATGCAGTGTATCATTGAAAATACCATATAATATATCGTAATATGCAGTGTATCATTGAAAATACCTTATAATATAACGTAATATGCAGTGTATCATTGAAAATACCTTATAATATAACGTAATATGCAGTGTATCATTGAAAATACCATATAATATATCGTAATATGCAATGTATCATTGAAAATACCTTATAATATAACGTAATATGCAGTGTATCATTGAAAATACCTTATAATATAACGTAATATGCAGTGTATCATTGAAAATACCTTATAATATAAAGTAGTTTACCATTGAAAATACCTTATAATATATAGTAGTTTATCATTGAAAATACCTTATAATATAACGTAATATGCAGTGTATCATTGAAAATACCTTATAATATATAGTAGTTTACCATTGAAAATACCTTATAATATATAGTTGTTTACCATTGAAAATACCTTATAATATATAGTAGTTTATCATTGAAAATACCTTATAATATAACGTAATATGCAGTGTATCATTGAAAATACCTTATAATATAACGTAATATGCAGTGTATCATTGAAAATACCATATAATATATCGTAATATGCAATGTATCATTGAAAATACCTTATAATATAACGTAATATGCAGTGTATCATTGAAAATACCTTATAATATAACGTAATATGCAGTGTATCATTGAAAATACCTTATAATATAAAGTAGTTTACCATTGAAAATACCTTATAATATATAGTAGTTTATCATTGAAAATACCTTATAATATAACGTAATATGCAGTGTATCATTGAAAATACCTAATAATATAACGTAATATGCAGTGTATCATTGAAAATACCTTATAATAAATATTAGTTTACCATTGAAAATACCTTATAATATAACGTAATATGCAGTGTATCATTGAAAATACCTTATAATATAAAGTAGTTTACCATTGAAAATACCTTATAATATATAGTAGTTTATCATTGAAAATACCTTATAATATAACGTAATATGCAGTGTATCATTGAAAATACCTAATAATATAACGTAATATGCAGTGTATCATTGAAAATACCTTATAATAAATATTAGTTTACCATTGAAAATACCTTATAATATAACGTAATATGCAGTGTATCATTGAAAATACCTTATAATATAACGTAATATGCAGTGTATCATTGAAAATACCATATAATATAACGTAATATGCAGTGTATCATTGAAAATACCATATAATATATCGTAATATGCAGTGTATCATTGAAAATACCTTATAATATAACGTAATATGCAGTGTATCATTGAAAATACCATATAATATATCGTAATATGCAGTGTATCATTGAAAATACCTCATAATATATAGTAGTTTATCATTGAAAATACCTTATAATATAACGTAATATGCAGTGTATCATTGAAAATACCTTATAATATAACGTAATATGCAGTGTATCATTGAAAATACCATATAATATATCGTAATATGCAGTGTATCATTGAAAATACCTTATAATATAACGTAATATGCAGTGTATCATTGAAAATACCTTATAATATAACGTAATATGCAGTGTATCATTGAAAATACCTCATAATATATAGTAGTTTATCATTGAAAATACCTTATAATATAACGTAATATGCAGTGTATCATTGAAAACACCTTATAATATAACGTAATATGCAGTGTATCATTGAAAATACCTTATAATATATAGTAGTTTACCATTGAAAATACCTTATAATATATAGTAGTTTACCATTGAAAATACCTTATAATATATAGTAGTTTATCATTGAAAATACCTTATAATATAACGTAATATGCAGTGTATCATTGAAAATACCTTATAATATAACGTAATATGCAGTGTATCATTGAAAATACCATATAATATATCGTAATATGCAATGTATCATTGAAAATACCTTATAATATAACGTAATATGCAGTGTATCATTGAAAATACCTTATAATATAACGTAATATGCAGTGTATCATTGAAAACACCTTATAATATAACGTAATATGCAGTGTATCATTGAAAATACCTTATAATATATAGTAGTTTACCATTGAAAATACCTTATAATATATAGTAGTTTACCATTGAATATACCTTATAATATATAGTAGTTTATCATTGAAAATACCTTATAATATAACGTAATATGCAGTGTATCATTGAAAATACCTTATAATATAACGTAATATGCAGTGTATCATTGAAAATACCTTATAATATAACGTAATATGCAGTGTATCATTGAAAATACGTTATAATAAAACGTAATATGCAGTGTATCATTGAAAATACCTCATAATATATAGTAGTTTATCATTGAAAATACCTTATAATATAACGTAATATGCAGTGTATCATTGAAAACACCTTATAATATAACGTAATATGCAGTGTATCATTGAAAATACCTTATAATATATAGTAGTTTACCATTGAAAATACCTTATAATATATAGTTGTTTACCATTGAAAATACCTTATAATATATAGTAGTTTATCATTGAAAATACCTTATAATATAACGTAATATGCAGTGTATCATTGAAAATACCTTATAATATAACGTAATATGCAGTGTATCATTGAAAATACCATATAATATATCGTAATATGCAATGTATCATTGAAAATACCTTATAATATAACGTAATATGCAGTGTATCATTGAAAATACCTTATAATATAACGTAATATGCAGTGTATCATTGAAAATACCTTATAATATAAAGTAGTTTACCATTGAAAATACCTTATAATATATAGTAGTTTATCATTGAAAATACCTTATAATATAACGTAATATGCAGTGTATCATTGAAAATACCTAATAATATAACGTAATATGCAGTGTATCATTGAAAATACCTTATAATAAATATTAGTTTACCATTGAAAATACCTTATAATATAACGTAATATGCAGTGTATCATTGAAAATACCTTATAATATAACGTAATATGCAGTGTATCATTGAAAATACCATATAATATAACGTAATATGCAGTGTATCATTGAAAACACCTTATAATATAACGTAATATGCAGTGTATCATTGAAAATACCTTATAATATATAGTAGTTTACCATTGAAAATACCTTATAATATATAGTTGTTTACCATTGAAAATACCTTATAATATATAGTAGTTTATCATTGAAAATACCTTATAATATAACGTAATATGCAGTGTATCATTGAAAATACCTTATAATATAACGTAATATGCAGTGTATCATTGAAAATACCATATAATATATCGTAATATGCAATGTATCATTGAAAATACCTTATAATATAACGTAATATGCAGTGTATCATTGAAAATACCTTATAATATAACGTAATATGCAGTGTATCATTGAAAATACCTTATAATATAAAGTAGTTTACCATTGAAAATACCTTATAATATATAGTAGTTTATCATTGAAAATACCTTATAATATAACGTAATATGCAGTGTATCATTGAAAATACCATATAATATAACGTAATATGCAGTGTATCATTGAAAACACCTTATAATATAACGTAATATGCAGTGTATCATTGAAAATACCTTATAATATATAGTAGTTTACCATTGAAAATACCTTATAATATATAGTTGTTTACCATTGAAAATACCTTATAATATATAGTAGTTTATCATTGAAAATACCTTATAATATAACGTAATATGCAGTGTATCATTGAAAATACCTTATAATATAACGTAATATGCAGTGTATCATTGAAAATACCATATAATATATCGTAATATGCAATGTATCATTGAAAATACCTTATAATATAACGTAATATGCAGTGTATCATTGAAAATACCTTATAATATAACGTAATATGCAGTGTATCATTGAAAATACCTTATAATATAAAGTAGTTTACCATTGAAAATACCTTATAATATATAGTAGTTTATCATTGAAAATACCTTATAATATAACGTAATATGCAGTGTATCATTGAAAATACCTAATAATATAACGTAATATGCAGTGTATCATTGAAAATACCTTATAATAAATATTAGTTTACCATTGAAAATACCTTATAATATAACGTAATATGCAGTGTATCATTGAAAATACCTTATAATATAACGTAATATGCAGTGTATCATTGAAAATACCATATAATATAACGTAATATGCAGTGTATCATTGAAAATACCATATAATATATCGTAATATGCAGTGTATCATTGAAAATACCTTATAATATAACGTAATATGCAGTGTATCATTGAAAATACCATATAATATATCGTAATATGCAGTGTATCATTGAAAATACCTCATAATATATAGTAGTTTATCATTGAAAATACCTTATAATATAACGTAATATGCAGTGTATCATTGAAAATACCTTATAATATAACGTAATATGCAGTGTATCATTGAAAATACCTTATAATATATCGTAATATGCAGTGTATCATTGAAAATACCTTATAATATAACGTAATATGCAGTGTATCATTGAAAATACCTTATAATATAACGTAATATGCAGTGTATCATTGAAAATACCTCATAATATATAGTAGTTTATCATTGAAAATACCTTATAATATAACGTAATATGCAGTGTATCATTGAAAACACCTTATAATATAACGTAATATGCAGTGTATCATTGAAAATACCTTATAATATATAGTAGTTTACCATTGAAAATACCTTATAATATATAGTAGTTTACCATTGAAAATACCTTATAATATATAGTAGTTTATCATTGAAAATACCTTATAATATAACGTAATATGCAGTGTATCATTGAAAATACCTTATAATATAACGTAATATGCAGTGTATCATTGAAAATACCATATAATATATCGTAATATGCAATGTATCATTGAAAATACCTTATAATATAACGTAATATGCAGTGTATCATTGAAAATACCTTATAATATAACGTAATATGCAGTGTATCATTGAAAACACCTTATAATATAACGTAATATGCAGTGTATCATTGAAAATACCTTATAATATATAGTAGTTTACCATTGAAAATACCTTATAATATATAGTAGTTTATCATTGAAAATACCTTATAATATAACGTAATATGCAGTGTATCATTGAAAATACCTTATAATATAACGTAATATGCAGTGTATCATTGAAAATACCATATAATATATCGTAATATGCAATGTATCATTGAAAATACCTTATAATATAACGTAATATGCAGTGTATCATTGAAAATACCTTATAATATAACGTAATATGCAGTGTATCATTGAAAATACCATATAATATATCGTAATATGCAATGTATCATTGAAAATACCTTATAATATAACGTAATATGCAGTGTATCATTGAAAATACCTTATAATATAACGTAATATGCAGTGTATCATTGAAAATACCTTATAATATAAAGTAGTTTACCATTGAAAATACCTTATAATATATAGTAGTTTATCATTGAAAATACCTTATAATATAACGTAATATGCAGTGTATCATTGAAAATACCTAATAATATAACGTAATATGCAGTGTATCATTGAAAATACCTTATAATAAATATTAGTTTACCATTGAAAATACCTTATAATATAACGTAATATGCAGTGTATCATTGAAAATACCTTATAATATAACGTAATATGCAGTGTATCATTGAAAACACCTTATAATATAACGTAATATGCAGTGTATCATTGAAAATACCTTATAATATATAGTAGTTTACCATTGAAAATACCTTATAATATATAGTAGTTTACCATTGAAAATACCTTATAATATATAGTAGTTTATCATTGAAAATACCTTATAATATAACGTAATATGCAGTGTATCATTGAAAATACCTTATAATATAACGTAATATGCAGTGTATCATTGAAAATACCATATAATATATCGTAATATGCAATGTATCATTGAAAATACCTTATAATATAACGTAATATGCAGTGTATCATTGAAAATACCTTATAATAAATATTAGTTTACCATTGAAAATACCTTATAATATAACGTAATATGCAGTGTATCATTGAAAATACCTTATAATATAACGTAATATGCAGTGTATCATTGAAAATACCTTATAATAAAACGTAATATGCAGTGTATCATTGAAAATACCTTATAATATAACGTAATATGCAGTGTATCATTGAAAATACCATATAATATATCGTAATATGCAATGTATCATTGAAAATACCTTATAATATAACGTAATATGCAGTGTATCATTGAAAATACCTTATAATATAACGTAATATGCAGTGTATCATTGAAAATACCTTATAATATAAAGTAGTTTACCATTGAAAATACCTTATAATATATAGTAGTTTATCATTGAAAATACCTTATAATATAACGTAATATGCAGTGTATCATTGAAAATACCTAATAATATAACGTAATATGCAGTGTATCATTGAAAATACCTTATAATAAATCTTAGTTTACCATTGAAAATACCTTATAATATAACGTAATATGCAGTTTATCATTGAAAATACCTTATAATATAACGTAATATGCAGTGTATCATTGAAAATACCTTATAATATAACGTAATATGCAGTGTATCATTGAAAATACGATATAATATATCGTAATATGCAGTGTATCATTGAAAATACCTTATAATATATCGTAATATGCAGTGTATCATTGAAAATACCTTATAATATAACGTAATATGCAGTGTATCATTGAAAATACCTTATAATATAAAGTAGTTTACCATTGAAAATACCTTATAATATATAGTAGTTTATCATTGAAAATACCTTATAATATAACGTAATATGCAGTGTATCATTGAAAATACCTTATAATATAACGTAGTATGCAGTGTATCATTGAAAATACCATATAATATATCGTAATATGCAGTGTATCATTGAAAATACCTTATAATATAACGTAGTATGCAGTGTATCATTGAAAATACCTTATAATATAACGTAATATGCAGTGTATCATTGAAAATACCTTATAATATAACGTAATATGCAGTGTATCATTGAAAATACCTCATAATATATAGTAGTTTATCATTGAAAATACCTTATAATATAACGTAATATGCAGTGTATCATTGAAAATACCTTATAATATAACGTAATATGCAGTGTATCATTGAAAATACCTTATAATAAATATTAGTTTACCATTGAAAATACCTTATAATATAACGTAATATGCAGTGTATCATTGAAAATACCTTATAATATAACGTAATATGCAGTGTATCATTGAAAATACCTTATAATATATAGTAGTTTATCATTGAAAATACCTTATAATATAACGTAATATGCAGTGTATCATTGAAAACACCTTATAATATAACGTAATATGCAGTGTATCATTGAAAATACCATATAATATATCGTAATATGCAATGTATCATTGAAAATACCTTATAATATAACGTAATATGCAGTGTATCATTGAAAATACCTTATAATAAATATTAGTTTACCATTGAAAATACCTTATAATATAACGTAATATGCAGTGTATCATTGAAAATACCATATAATATATCGTAATATGCAATGTATCATTGAAAATACCTTATAATATAACGTAATATGCAGTGTATCATTGAAAATACCTTATAATATAACGTAATATGCAGTGTATCATTGAAAATACCTTATAATATAAAGTAGTTTACCATTGAAAATACCTTATAATATATAGTAGTTTATCATTGAAAATACCTTATAATATAACGTAATATGCAGTGTATCATTGAAAATACCTAATAATATAACGTAATATGCAGTGTATCATTGAAAATACCTTATAATAAATATTAGTTTACCATTGAAAATACCTTATAATATAACGTAATATGCAGTCTATCATTGAAAATACCTTATAATATAACGTAATATGCAGTGTATCATTGAAAATACCTTATAATATAACGTAATATGCAGTGTATCATTGAAAATACGATATAATATATCGTAATATGCAGTGTATCATTGAAAATACCTTATAATATATCGTAATATGCAGTGTATCATTGAAAATACCTTATAATATAACGTAATATGCAGTGTATCATTGAAAATACCTTATAATATAAAGTAGTTTACCATTGAAAATACCTTATAATATATCGTAATATGCAGTGTATCATTGAAAATACCTTATAATATAACGTAATATGCAGTGTATCATTGAAAATACCTTATAATATATAGTAGTTTATCATTGAAAATACCTTATAATATAACGTAATATGCAGTGTATCATTGAAAATACCTTATAATATAACGTAGTATGCAGTGTATCATTGAAAATACCATATAATATATCGTAATATGCAGTGTATCATTGAAAATACCTTATAATATAACGTAGTATGCAGTGTATCATTGAAAATACCTTATAATATAACGTAATATGCAGTGTATCATTGAAAATACCTTATAATATAACGTAATATGCAGTGTATCATTGAAAATACCTCATAATATATAGTAGTTTATCATTGAAAATACCTTATAATATAACGTAATATGCAGTGTATCATTGAAAATACCTTATAATATAACGTAATATGCAGTGTATCATTGAAAATACCTTATAATAAATATTAGTTTACCATTGAAAATACCTTATAATATAACGTAATATGCAGTGTATCATTGAAAATACCTTATAATATAACGTAATATGCAGTGTATCATTGAAAATACCTTATAATATATAGTAGTTTATCATTGAAAATACCTTATAATATAACGTAATATGCAGTGTATCATTGAAAACACCTTATAATATAACGTAATATGCAGTGTATCATTGAAAATACCATATAATATATCGTAATATGCAGTGTATCATTGAAAATACCTTATAATATAACGTAATATGCAGTGTATCATTGAAAATACCTTATAATAAATATTAGTTTACCATTGAAAATACCTTATAATATAACGTAATATGCAGTGTATCATTGAAAATACCTTATAATATAACGTAATATGCAGTGTATCATTGAAAATACCTTATAATAAAACGTAATATGCAGTGTATCATTGAAAATACCTTATAATATAACGTAATATGCAGTGTATCATTGAAAATACCATATAATATATCGTAATATGCAGTGTATCATTGAAAATACCTTATAATATAACGTAATATGCAGTGTATCATTGAAAATACCTTATAATATAACGTAATATGCAGTGTATCATTGAAAATACCTTATAATATAAAGTAGTTTACCATTGAAAATACCTTATAATATATAGTAGTTTATCATTGAAAATACCTTATAATATAACGTAATATGCAGTGTATCATTGAAAATACCTAATAATATAACGTAATATGCAGTGTATCATTGAAAATACCTTATAATAAATATTAGTTTACCATTGAAAATACCTTATAATATAACGTAATATGCAGTCTATCATTGAAAATACCTTATAATATAACGTAATATGCAGTGTATCATTGAAAATACCTTATAATATAACGTAATATGCAGTGTATCATTGAAAATACGATATAATATATCGTAATATGCAGTGTATCATTGAAAATACCTTATAATATATCGTAATATGCAGTGTATCATTGAAAATACCTTATAATATAACGTAATATGCAGTGTATCATTGAAAATACCTTATAATATAAAGTAGTTTACCATTGAAAATACCTTATAATATATAGTAGTTTATCATTGAAAATACCTTATAATATAACGTAATATGCAGTGTATCATTGAAAATACCTTATAATATAACGTAGTATGCAGTGTATCATTGAAAATACCATATAATATAACGTAATATGCAGTGTATCATTGAAAATACGATATAATATATCGTAATATGCAGTGTATCATTGAAAATACCTTATAATATATCGTAATATGCAGTGTATCATTGAAAATACCTTATAATATAACGTAATATGCAGTGTATCATTGAAAATACCTTATAATATAAAGTAGTTTACCATTGAAAATACCTTATAATATATAGTAGTTTATCATTGAAAATACCTTATAATATAACGTAGTATGCAGTGTATCATTGAAAATACCATATAATATATCGTAATATGCAGTGTATCATTGAAAATACCTTATAATATAACGTAATATGCAGTGTATCATTGAAAATACCTTATAATATAACGTAATATGCAGTGTATCATTGAAAATACCTTATAATATAACGTAATATGCAGTGTATCATTGAAAATACCTCATAATATATAGTAGTTTATCATTGAAAATACCTTATAATATAACGTAATATGCAGTGTATCATTGAAAATACCTTATAATATAACGTAATATGCAGTGTATCATTGAAAATACCTTATAATAAATATTAGTTTACCATTGAAAATACCTTATAATATAACGTAATATGCAGTGTATCATTGAAAATACCTTATAATATAACGTAATATGCAGTGTATCATTGAAAATACTTCATAATATATAGTAGTTTATCATTGAAAATACCTTATAATATAACGTAATATGCAGTGTATCATTGAAAACACCTTATAATATAACGTAATATGCAGTGTATCATTGAAAATACCTTATAATATAACGTAATATGCAGTGTATCATTGAAAATACCTTATAATATAACGTAATATGCAGTGTATCATTGAAAACACCTTATAATATAACGTAATATGCAGTGTATCATTGAAAATACCTTATAATATAACGTAATATGCAGTGTATCATTGAAAATACCTCATAATATATAGTAGTTTATCATTGAAAATACCTTATAATATAACGTAATATGCAGTGTATCATTGAAAACACCTTATAATATAACGTAATATGCAGTGTATCATTGAAAAAGCCTTATAATATATAGTAGTTTACCATTGAAAATACCTTATAATATATAGTAGTTTACCATTGAAAATACCTTATAATATATAGTAGTTTATCATTGAAAATACCTTATAATATAACGTAATATGCAGTGTATCATTGAAAATACCTTATAATATAACGTAATATGCAGTGTATCATTGAAAATACCATATAATATATCGTAATATGCAATGTATCATTGAAAATACCTTATAATATAACGTAATATGCAGTGTATCATTGAAAATACCTTATAATATAACGTAATATGCAGTGTATCATTGAAAATACCTTATAATATAAAGTAGTTTACCATTGAAAATACCTTATAATATATAGTAGTTTATCATTGAAAATACCTTATAATATAACGTAATATGCAGTGTATCATTGAAAATACCTAATAATATAACGTAATATGCAGTGTATCATTGAAAATACCTTATAATAAATATTAGTTTACCATTGAAAATACCTTATAATATAACGTAATATGCAGTGTATCATTGAAAATACCTTATAATATAACGTAATATGCAGTGTATCATTGAAAATACCTTATAATATAACGTAATATGCAGTGTATCATTGAAAATACCTCATAATATATAGTAGTTTATCATTGAAAATACCTTATAATATAACGTAATATGCAGTGTATCATTGAAAATACCTAATAATATAACGTAATATGCAGTGTATCATTGAAAATACCTTATAATAAATATTAGTTTACCATTGAAAATACCTTATAATATAACGTAATATGCAGTGTATCATTGAAAATACCTTATAATATAACGTAATATGCAGTGTATCATTGAAAATACCTTATAATATAACGTAATATGCAGTGTATCATTGAAAATACCTTATAATATAAAGTAGTTTACCATTGAAAATACCTTATAATATATAGTAGTTTATCATTGAAAATACCTTATAATATAACGTAATATGCAGTGTATCATTGAAAATACCTAATAATATAACGTAATATGCAGTGTATCATTGAAAATACCTTATAATAAATATTAGTTTACCATTGAAAATACCTTATAATATAACGTAATATGCAGTGTATCATTGAAAATACCTTATAATATAACGTAATATGCAGTGTATCATTGAAAATACCTTATAATATAACGTAATATGCAGTGTATCATTGAAAATACCTTATAATATAAAGTAGTTTACCATTGAAAATATCTTATAATATATAGTAGTTTATCATTGAAAATACCTTATAATATAACGTAATATGCAGTGTATCATTGAAAATACCTTATAATATAACGTAATATGCAGTGTATCATTGAAAATACCTCATAATATATAGTAGTTTATCATTGAAAATACCTTATAATATAACGTAATATGCAGTGTATCATTGAAAATACCTAATAATATAACGTAATATGCAGTGTATCATTGAAAATACCTTATAATAAATATTAGTTTACCATTGAAAATACCTTATAATATAACGTAATATGCAGTGTATCATTGAAAATACCTTATAATATAACGTAATATGCAGTGTATCATTGAAAATACCATATAATATAACGTAATATGCAGTGTATCATTGAAAATACCTCATAATATATAGTAGTTTATCATTGAAAATACCTTATAATATAACGTAATATGCAGTGTATCATTGAAAATACCGTATAATATAACGTAATATGCAGTGTATCATTGAAAATACCATATAATATATCGTAATATGCAGTGTATCATTGAAAATACCTTATAATATAACGTAATATGCAGTGTATCATTGAAAATACCTTATAATATAACGTAATATGCAGTGTATCATTGAAAATACCTTATAATATAACGTAATATGCAGTGTATCATTGAAAATACCTCATAATATATAGTAGTTTATCATTGAAAATACCTTATAATATAACGTAATATGCAGTGTATCATTGAAAATACCTTATAATATAACGTAATATGCAGTGTATCATTGAAAATACCATATAATATATCGTAATATGCAGTGTATCATTGAAAATACCTTATAATATAACGTAATATGCAGTGTATCATTGAAAATACCTTATAATATAACGTAGTATGCAGTGTATCATTGAAAATACCTTATAATATAACGTAATATGCAGTGTATCATTGAAAATACCATATAATATATCGTAATATGCAATGTATCATTGAAAATACCTTATAATATAACGTAATATGCAGTGTATCATTGAAAATACCTTATAATATAACGTAATATGCAGTGTATCATTGAAAATACCTTATAATAAATATTAGTTTACCATTGAAAATACCTTATAATATAACGTAATATGCAGTGTATCATTGAAAATACCTTATAATATAACGTAATATGCAGTGTATCATTGAAAATACCTTATAATATAAAGTAGTTTACCATTGAAAATATCTTATAATATATAGTAGTTTATCATTGAAAATACCTTATAATATAACGTAATATGCAGTGTATCATTGAAAATACCTTATAATATAACGTAATATGCAGTGTATCATTGAAAATACCTCATAATATATAGTAGTTTATCATTGAAAATACCTTATAATATAACGTAATATGCAGTGTATCATTGAAAATACCTAATAATATAACGTAATATGCAGTGTATCATTGAAAATACCTTATAATAAATATTAGTTTACCATTGAAAATACCTTATAATATAACGTAATATGCAGTGTATCATTGAAAATACCTTATAATATAACGTAATATGCAGTGTATCATTGAAAATACCTCATAATATATAGTAGTTTATCATTGAAAATACCTTATAATATAACGTAATATGCAGTGTATCATTGAAAACACCTTATAATATAACGTAATATGCAGTGTATCATTGAAAATACCTTATAATATAACGTAATATGCAGTGTATCATTGAAAATACCTTATAATATATCGTAATATGCAGTGTATCATTGAAAATACCTCATAATATATAGTAGTTTATCATTGAAAATACCTTATAATATAACGTAATATGCAGTGTATCATTGAAAATACCATATAATATATCGTAATATGCAATGTATCATTGAAAATACCTTATAATATAACGTAATATGCAGTGTATCATTTAAAATACCTTATAATATAACGTAATATGCAGTGTATCATTGAAAATACCTTATAATAAATATTAGTTTACCATTGAAAATACCTTATAATATAACGTAATATGCAGTGTATCATTGAAAATACCTTATAATATAACGTAATATGCAGTGTATCATTGAAAATACCTTATAATATAAAGTAGTTTACCATTGAAAATATCTTATAATATATAGTAGTTTATCATTGAAAATACCTTATAATATAACGTAATATGCAGTGTATCATTGAAAATACCTTATAATATAACGTAATATGCAGTGTATCATTGAAAATACCTCATAATATATAGTAGTTTATCATTGAAAATACCTTATAATATAACGTAATATGCAGTGTATCATTGAAAATACCTAATAATATAACGTAATATGCAGTGTATCATTGAAAATACCTTATAATAAATATTAGTTTACCATTGAAAATACCTTATAATATAACGTAATATGCAGTGTATCATTGAAAATACCTTATAATATAACGTAATATGCAGTGTATCATTGAATATACCTCATAATATATAGTAGTTTATCATTGAAAATACCTTATAATATAACGTAATATGCAGTGTATCATTGAAAACACCTTATAATATAACGTAATATGCAGTGTATCATTGAAAATACCTTATAATATAACGTAATATGCAGTGTATCATTGAAAATACCTTATAATATATCGTAATATGCAGTGTATCATTGAAAATACCTCATAATATATAGTAGTTTATCATTGAAAATACCTTATAATATAACGTAATATGCAGTGTATCATTGAATATACCATATAATATATCGTAATATGCAATGTATCATTGAAAATACCTTATAATATAACGTAATATGCAGTGTATCATTGAAAATACCTTATAATATAACGTAATATGCAGTGTATCATTGAAAATACCTTATAATAAATATTAGTTTACCATTGAAAATACCTTATAATATAACGTAATATGCAGTGTATCATTGAAAATACCTTATAATATAACGTAATATGCAGTGTATCATTGAAAATACCTTATAATATAACGTAATATGCAGTGTATCATTGAAAATACCTTATAATATAACGTAATATGCAGTGTATCATTGAAAATACCTTATAATATAAAGTAGTTTACCATTGAAAATATCTTATAATATATAGTAGTTTATCATTGAAAATACCTTATAATATAACGTAATATGCAGTGTATCATTGAAAATACCTTATAATATAACGTAATATGCAGTGTATCATTGAAAATACCTCATAATATATAGTAGTTTATCATTGAAAATACCTTATAATATAACGTAATATGCAGTGTATCATTGAAAATACCTAATAATATAACGTAATATGCAGTGTATCATTGAAAATACCTTATAATAAATATTAGTTTACCATTGAAAATACCTTATAATATAACGTAATATGCAGTGTATCATTGAAAATACCTTATAATATAACGTAATATGCAGTGTATCATTGAAAATACCTCATAATATATAGTAGTTTATCATTGAAAATACCTTATAATATAACGTAATATGCAGTGTATCATTGAAAACACCTTATAATATAACGTAATATGCAGTGTATCATTGAAAATACCTTATAATATAACGTAATATGCAGTGTATCATTGAAAATACCTTATAATATATCGTAATATGCAGTGTATCATTGAAAATACCTTATAATATAAAGTAGTTTACCATTGAAAATACGTTATAATATATAGTAGTTTATCATTGAAAATACCTTATAATATAACGTAATATGCAGTGTATCATTGAAAATACCTAATAATATAACGTAATATGCAGTGTATCATTGAAAATACCTTATAATAAATATTAGTTTACCATTGAAAATACCTTATAATATAACGTAATATGCAGTGTATCATTGAAAATACCTTATAATATAACGTAATATGCAGTGTATCATTGAAAATACCTTATAATATAACGTAATATGCAGTGTATCATTGAAAATACCTAATAATATAACGTAATATGCAGTGTATCATTGAAAATACCTTATAATATAACGTAATATGCAGTGTATCATTGAAAATACCATATAATATATCGTAATATGCAATGTATCATTGAAAATACCTTATAATATAACGTAATATGCAGTGTATCATTGAAAATACCTTATAATATAACGTAATATGCAGTGTATCATTGAAAATACCTTATAATATAAAGTAGTTTACCATTGAAAATACCTTATAATATATAGTAGTTTATCATTGAAAATACCTTATAATATAACGTAATATGCAGTGTATCATTGAAAATACCTAATAATATAACGTAATATGCAGTGTATCATTGAAAATACCTTATAATAAATATTAGTTTACCATTGAAAATACCTTATAATATAACGTAATATGCAGTGTATCATTGAAAATACCTTATAATATAACGTAATATGCAGTGTATCATTGAAAATACCTTATAATATAACGTAATATGCAGTGTATCATTGAAAATACCTTATAATATATAGTAGTTTATCATTGAAAATACCTTATAATATAACGTAATATGCAGTGTATCATTGAAAATACCTAATAATATAACGTAATATGCAGTGTATCATTGAAAATACCTTATAATAAATATTAGTTTACCATTGAAAATACCTTATAATATAACGTAATATGCAGTGTATCATTGAAAATACCTTATAATATAACGTAATATGCAGTGTATCATTGAAAATACCTTGTAATATAAAGTAGTTTACCATTGAAAATATCTTATAATATATAGTAGTTTATCATTGAAAATACCTTATAATATAACGTAATATGCAGTGTATCATTGAAAATACCTAATAATATAACGTAATATGCAGTGTATCATTGAAAATACCTTATAATAAATATTAGTTTACCATTGAAAATACCTTATAATATAACGTAATATGCAGTGTATCATTGAAAATACCTTATAATATAACGTAATATGCAGTGTATCATTGAAAATACCTTATAATATAACGTAATATGCAGTGTATCATTGAAAATACCTTATAATATATAGTAGTTTATCATTGAAAATACCTTATAATATAACGTAATATGCAGTGTATCATTGAAAATACCTAATAATATAACGTAATATGCAGTGTATCATTGAAAATACCTTATAATAAATATTAGTTTACCATTGAAAATACCTTATAATATAACGTAATATGCAGTGTATCATTGAAAATACCTTATAATATAACGTAATATGCAGTGTATCATTGAAAATACCTTGTAATATAAAGTAGTTTACCATTGAAAATATCTTATAATATATAGTAGTTTATCATTGAAAATACCTTATAATATAACGTAATATGCAGTGTATCATTGAAAATACCTAATAATATAACGTAATATGCAGTGTATCATTGAAAATACCTTATAATAAATATTAGTTTACCATTGAAAATACCTTATAATATAACGTAATATGCAGTGTATCATTGAAAATACCTTATAATATAACGTAATATGCAGTGTATCATTGAAAATACCTTATAATAAATATTAGTTTACCATTGAAAATACCTTATAATATAACGTAATATGCAGTGTATCATTGAAAATACCTTATAATATAACGTAATATGCAGTGTATCATTGAAAATACCTCATAATATATAGTAGTTTATCATTGAAAATACCTTATAATATAACGTAATATGCAGTGTATCATTGAAAATACCTTATAATATAACGTAATATGCAGTGTATCATTGAAAATACCTTATAATAAATATTAGTTTACCATTGAAAATACCTTATAATATAACGTAATATGCAGTGTATCATTGAAAATACCTTATAATATAACGTAATATGCAGTGTATCATTGAAAATACCTTATAATATATAGTAGTTTATCATTGAAAATACCTTATAATATAACGTAATATGCAGTGTATCATTGAAAACACCTTATAATATAACGTAATATGCAGTGTATCATTGAAAATACCTTATAATATAACGTAATATGCAGTGTATCATTGAAAATACCTTATAATATATCGTAATATGCAGTGTATCATTGAAAATACCTCATAATATATAGTAGTTTATCATTGAAAATACCTTATAATATAACGTAATATGCAGTGTATCATTGAATATACCATATAATATATCGTAATATGCAATGTATCATTGAAAATACCTTATAATATAACGTAATATGCAGTGTATCATTGAAAATACCTTATAATATAACGTAATATGCAGTGTATCATTGAAAATACCTTATAATATAACGTAATATGCAGTGTATCATTGAAAATACCATATAATATATCGTAATATGCAATGTATCATTGAAAATACCTTATAATATATAGTAGTTTACCATTGAAAATACCTTATAATATATAGTAGTTTACCATTGAAAATACCTTATAATATATAGTAGTTTATCATTGCAAATACCTTATAATATAACGTAATATGCAGTGTATCATTGAAAATACCTTATAATATAACGTAATATGCAGTGTATCATTGAAAATACCTTATAATATAAAGTAGTTTACCATTGAAAATACCTTATAATATATAGTAGTTTATCATTGAAAATACCTTATAATATAACGTAATATGCAGTGTATCATTGAAAATACCTAATAATATAACGTAATATGCAGTGTATCATTGAAAGTACCTTATAATAAATATTAGTTTACCATTGAAAATACCTTATAATATAACGTAATATGCAGTGTATCATTGAAAATACCTTATAATATAACGTAATATGCAGTGTATCATTGAAAATACCTTATAATATAACGTAATATGCAGTGTATCATTGAAAATACCTTATAATATATAGTAGTTTACCATTGAAAATACCTTATAATATATAGTAGTTTACCATTGAAAATACCTTATAATATATAGTAGTTTATCATTGAAAATACCTTATAATATAACGTAATATGCAGTGTATCATTGAAAATACCTTATAATATAACGTAATATGCAGTGTATCATTGAAAATACCATATAATATATCGTAATATGCAATGTATCATTGAAAATACCTTATAATATAACGTAATATGCAGTGTATCATTGAAAATACCTTATAATATAACGTAATATGCAGTGTATCATTGAAAATACCTTATAATATAAAGTAGTTTACCATTGAAAATACCTTATAATATATAGTAGTTTATCATTGAAAATACCTTATAATATAACGTAATATGCAGTGTATCATTGAAAATACCTAATAATATAACGTAATATGCAGTGTATCATTGAAAATACCTTATAATAAATATTAGTTTACCATTGAAAATACCTTATAATATAACGTAATATGCAGTGTATCATTGAAAATACCTTATAATATAACGTAATATGCAGTGTATCATTGAAAATACCTAATAATATAACGTAATATGCAGTGTATCATCGAAAATACCTTATAATAAATATTAGTTTACCATTGAAAATACCTTATAATATAACGTAATATGCAGTGTATCATTGAAAATACCTTATAATATAACGTAATATGCAGTGTATCATTGAAAATACCTTATAATATAACGTAATATGCAGTGTATCATTGAAAATACGATATAATATATCGTAATATGCAGTGTATCATTGAAAATACCTTATAATATATCGTAATATGCAGTGTATCATTGAAAATACCTTATAATATAACGTAATATGCAGTGTATCATTGAAAATACCTTATAATATAAAGTAGTTTACCATTGAAAATACCTTATAATATATAGTAGTTTATCATTGAAAATACCTTATAATATAACGTAATATGCAGTGTATCATTGAAAATACCTTATAATATAACGTAATATGCAGTGTATCATTGAAAATACCATATAATATATCGTAATATGCAGTGTATCATTGAAAATACCTTATAATATAACGTAATATGCAGTGTATCATTGAAAATACCTTATAATAAATATTAGTTTACCATTGAAAATACCTTATAATATAACGTAATATGCAGTGTATCATTGAAAATACCTTATAATATAACGTAATATGCAGTGTATCATTGAAAATACCTCATAATATATAGTAGTTTATCATTGAAAATACCTTATAATATAACGTAATATGCAGTGTATCATTGAAAATACCTTATAATATAACGTAATATGCAGTGTATCATTGAAAATACCTTATAATAAATATTAGTTTACCATTGAAAATACCTTATAATATAACGTAATATGCAGTGTATCATTGAAAATACCTTATAATATAACGTAATATGCAGTGTATCATTGAAAATACCTCATAATATATAGTAGTTTATCATTGAAAATACCTTATAATATAACGTAATATGCAGTGTATCATTGAAAACACCTTATAATATAACGTAATATGCAGTGTATCATTGAAAATACCTTATAATATAACGTAATATGCAGTGTATCATTGAAAATACCTTATAATATATCGTAATATGCAGTGTATCATTGAAAATACCTCATAATATATAGTAGTTTATCATTGAAAATACCTTATAATATA
Source organism: Lasioglossum lativentre (assembly GCA_916610255.1). Taxonomy (NCBI): domain Eukaryota; kingdom Metazoa; phylum Arthropoda; class Insecta; order Hymenoptera; family Halictidae; genus Lasioglossum; species Lasioglossum lativentre. The sequence continues at coordinate 52,748 of CAKAJI010001045.1, forward strand.
ACGTAATATGCAGTGTATCATTGAATATACCATATAATATATCGTAATATGCAATGTATCATTGAAAATACCTTATAATATAACGTAATATGCAGTGTATCATTGAAAATACCTTATAATATAACGTAATATGCAGTGTATCATTGAAAATACCTTATAATATAACGTAATATGCAGTGTATCATTGAAAATACCATATAATATATCGTAATATGCAATGTATCATTGAAAATACCTTATAATATATAGTAGTTTACCATTGAAAATACCTTATAATATATAGTAGTTTACCATTGAAAATACCTTATAATATATAGTAGTTTATCATTGAAAATACCTTATAATATAACGTAATATGCAGTGTATCATTGAAAATACCTTATAATATAACGTAATATGCAGTGTATCATTGAAAATACCTTATAATATAAAGTAGTTTACCATTGAAAATACCTTATAATATATAGTAGTTTATCATTGAAAATACCTTATAATATAACGTAATATGCAGTGTATCATTGAAAATACCTAATAATATAACGTAATATGCAGTGTATCATTGAAAGTACCTTATAATAAATAGTAGTTTACCATTGAAAATACCTTATAATATAACGTAATATGCAGTGTATCATTGAAAATACCTTATAATATAACGTAATATGCAGTGTATCATCGAAAACACCTTATAATATAACGTAATATGCAGTGTATCATTGAAAATACCTTATAATATATAGTAGTTTACCATTGAAAATACCTTATAATATATAGTAGTTTACCATTGAAAATACCTTATAATATATAGTAGTTTATCATTGAAAATACCTTATAATATAACGTAATATGCAGTGTATCATTGAAAATACCTTATAATATAACGTAATATGCAGTGTATCATTGAAAATACCATATAATATATCGTAATATGCAATGTATCATTGAAAATACCTTATAATATAACGTAATATGCAGTGTATCATTGAAAATACCTTATAATATAACGTAATATGCAGTGTATCATTGAAAATACCTTATAATATAAAGTAGTTTACCATTGAAAATACCTTATAATATATAGTAGTTTATCATTGAAAATACCTTATAATATAACGTAATATGCAGTGTATCATTGAAAATACCTAATAATATAACGTAATATGCAGTGTATCATTGAAAATACCTTATAATAAATATTAGTTTACCATTGAAAATACCTTATAATATAACGTAATATGCAGTGTATCATTGAAAATACCTTATAATATAACGTAATATGCAGTGTATCATTGAAAATACCTAATAATATAACGTAATATGCAGTGTATCATCGAAAATACCTTATAATAAATATTAGTTTACCATTGAAAATACCTTATAATATAACGTAATATGCAGTGTATCATTGAAAATACCTTATAATATAACGTAATATGCAGTGTATCATTGAAAATACCTTATAATATAACGTAATATGCAGTGTATCATTGAAAATACGATATAATATATCGTAATATGCAGTGTATCATTGAAAATACCTTATAATATATCGTAATATGCAGTGTATCATTGAAAATACCTTATAATATAACGTAATATGCAGTGTATCATTGAAAATACCTTATAATATAAAGTAGTTTACCATTGAAAATACCTTATAATATATAGTAGTTTATCATTGAAAATACCTTATAATATAACGTAATATGCAGTGTATCATTGAAAATACCTTATAATATAACGTAGTATGCAGTGTATCATTGAAAATACCATATAATATATCGTAATATGCAGTGTATCATTGAAAATACCTTATAATATAACGTAATATGCAGTGTATCATTGAAAATACCTTATAATATAACGTAATATGCAGTGTATCATTGAAAATACCTTATAATATAACGTAATATGCAGTGTATCATTGAAAATACCTCATAATATATAGTAGTTTATCATTGAAAATACCTTATAATATAACGTAATATGCAGTGTATCATTGAAAATACCTTATAATATAACGTAATATGCAGTGTATCATTGAAAATACCATATAATATATCGTAATATGCAGTGTATCATTGATAATACCTTATAATATAACGTAATATGCAGTGTATCATTGAAAATACCTTATAATATAACGTAATATGCAGTGTATCATTGAAAATACCTTATAATATAACGTAATATGCAGTGTATCATTGAAAATACCTTATAATATATAGTAGTTTATCATTGAAAATACCTTATAATATAACGTAATATGCAGTGTATCATTGAAAATACCTTATAATATAACGTAATATGCAGTGTATCATTGAAAATACCATATAATATATCGTAATATGCAGTGTATCATTGAAAATACCTTATAATATAACGTAATATGCAGTGTATCATTGAAAATACCTTATAATATAACGTAATATGCAGTGTATCATTGAAAATACCTTATAATATATAGTAGTTTATCATTGAAAATACCTTATAATATAACGTAATATGCAGTGTATCATTGAAAATACCTTATAATATAAAGTAGTTTACCATTGAAAATACCTTATAATATATAGTAGTTTATCATTGAAAATACCTTATAATATAACGTAATATGCAGTGTATCATTGAAAATACCTTATAATATAACGTAATATGCAGTGTATCATTGAAAATACCTCATAATATATAGTAGTTTATCATTGAAAATACCTTATAATATAACGTAATATGCAGTGTATCATTGAAAATACCTAATAATATAACGTAATATGCAGAGTATCATTGAAAATACCTTATAATAAATATTAGTTTACCATTGAAAATACCTTATAATATAACGTAATATGCAGTGTATCATTGAAAATACCTTATAATATAACGTAATATGCAGTGCATCATTGAAAATACCTCATAATATATAGTAGTTTATCATTGAAAATACCTTATAATATAACGTAATATGCAGTGTATCATTGAAAACACCTTATAATATAACGTAATATGCAGTGTATCATTGAAAATACCTTATAATATAACGTAATATGCAGTGTATCATTGAAAATACCTTATAATATAACGTAATATGCAGTGTATCATTGAAAATACCTCATAATATATAGTAGTTTATCATTGAAAATACCTTATAATATAACGTAATATGCAGTGTATCATTGAAAATACCTTATAATATAACGTAATATGCAGTGTATCATTGAAAATACCTTATAATATAACGTAATATGCAGTGTATCATTGAAAATACCATATAATATATCGTAATATGCAGTGTATCATTGAAAATACCTTATAATATAACGTAATATGCAGTGTATCATTGAAAATACCTTATAATATAACGTAATATGCAGTGTATCATTGAAAATACCTCATAATATATAGTAGTTTATCATTGAAAATACCTTATAATATAACGTAATATGCAGTGTATCATTGAAAACACCTTATAATATAACGTAATATGCAGTGTATCATTGAAAATACCTTATAATATAAAGTAGTTTACCATTGAAAATACCTTATAATATATAGTAGTTTATCATTGAAAATACCTTATAATAAATATTAGTTTACCATTGAAAATACCTTATAATATAACGTAATATGCAGTGTATCATTGAAAATACCTTATAATATAACGTAATATGCAGTGTATCATTGAAAATACCTTATAATATAACGTAATATGCAGTGTATCATTGAAAATACCTCATAATATATAGTAGTTTATCATTGAAAATACCTTATAATATAACGTAATATGCAGTGTATCATTGAAAATACCTTATAATATAAAGTAGTTTACCATTGAAAATACCTTATAATATATAGTAGTTTATCATTGAAAATACCTTATAATATAACGTAATATGCAGTGTATCATTGAAAATACCTTATAATATAACGTAATATGCAGTGCATCATTGAAAATACCTCATAATATATAGTAGTTTATCATTGAAAATACCTTATAATATAACGTAATATGCAGTGTATCATTGAAAACACCTTATAATATAACGTAATATGCAGTGTATCATTGAAAATACCTTATAATATAACGTAATATGCAGTGTATCATTGAAAATACCTTATAATATAACGTAATATGCAGTGTATCATTGAAAATACCTCATAATATATAGTAGTTTATCATTGAAAATACCTTATAATATAACGTAATATGCAGTGTATCATTGAAAATACCTAATAATATAACGTAATATGCAGTGTATCATTGAAAATACCTTATAATAAATATTAGTTTACCATTGAAAATACCTTATAATATAACGTAATATGCAGTGTATCATTGAAAATACCTTATAATATAACGTAATATGCAGTGTATCATTGAAAATACCTTATAATATAACGTAATATGCAGTGTATCATTGAAAATACCTTATAATATAACGTAATATGCAGTGTATCATTGAAAATACCTTATAATATAAAGTAGTTTACCATTGAAAATACCTTATAATATATAGTAGTTTATCATTGAAAATACCTTATAATATAACGTAATATGCAGTGTATCATTGAAAATACCTTATAATATAACGTAATATGCAGTGTATCATTGAAAATACCTTATAATATAACGTAATATGCAGTGTATCATTGAAAATACCTCATAATATATAGTAGTTTATCATTGAAAATAAATTATAATATAACTTAATATGCAGTGTATCATTGAAAACACCTTATAATATAACGTAATATGCAGTGTATCATTGAAAATACCTTATAATATAACGTAATATGCAGTGTATCATTGAAAATACCTTATAATATAACGTAATATGCAGTGTATCATTGAAAATACCTCATAATATATAGTAGTTTATCATTGAAAATACCTTATAATATAACGTAATATGCAGTGTATCATTGAAAACACCTTATAATATAACGTAATATGCAGTGTATCATTGAAAATACCTTATAATATATAGTAGTTTACCATTGAAAATACCTTATAATATATAGTAGTTTACCATTGAAAATACCTTATAATATATAGTAGTTTATCATTGAAAATACCTTATAATATAACGTAATATGCAGTGTATCATTGAAAATACCTTATAATATAACGTAATATGCAGTGTATCATTGAAAATACCATATAATATAACGTAATATGCAGTGTATCATTGAAAATACCTTATAATATAACGTAATATGCAGTGCATCATTGAAAATACCTCATAATATATAGTAGTTTACCATTGAAAATACCTTATAATATATAGTAGTTTACCATTGAAAATACCTTATAATATATAGTAGTTTATCATTGAAAATACCTTATAATATAACGTAATATGCAGTGTATCATTGAAAATACCTTATAATATAACGTAATATGCAGTGTATCATTGAAAATACCTTATAATATAAAGTAGTTTACCATTGAAAATACCTTATAATATATAGTAGTTTATCATTGAAAATACCTTATAATATAACGTAATATGCAGTGTATCATTGAAAATACCTAATAATATAACGTAATATGCAGTGTATCATTGAAAGTACCTTATAATAAATATTAGTTTACCATTGAAAATACCTTATAATATAACGTAATATGCAGTGTATCATTGAAAATACCTTATAATATAACGTAATATGCAGTGTATCATTGAAAACACCTTATAATATAACGTAATATGCAGTGTATCATTGAAAATACCTTATAATATATAGTAGTTTACCATTGAAAATACCTTATAATATATAGTAGTTTACCATTGAAAATACCTTATAATATATAGTAGTTTATCATTGAAAATACCTTATAATATAACGTAATATGCAGTGTATCATTGAAAATACCTTATAATATAACGTAATATGCAGTGTATCATTGAAAATACCATATAATATATCGTAATATGCAATGTATCATTGAAAATACCTTATAATATAACGTAATATGCAGTGTATCATTGAAAATACCTTATAATATAACGTAATATGCAGTGTATCATTGAAAATACCTTATAATATAAAGTAGTTTACCATTGAAAATACCTTATAATATATAGTAGTTTATCATTGAAAATACCTTATAATATAACGTAATATGCAGTGTATCATTGAAAACACCTAATAATATAACGTAATATGCAGTGTATCATTGAAAATACCTTATAATAAATATTAGTTTACCATTGAAAATACCTTATAATATAACGTAATATGCAGTGTATCATTGAAAATACCTTATAATATAACGTAATATGCAGTGTATCATTGAAAATACCTAATAATATAACGTAATATGCAGTGTATCATCGAAAATACCTTATAATAAATATTAGTTTACCATTGAAAATACCTTATAATATAACGTAATATGCAGTGTATCATTGAAAATACCTTATAATATAACGTAATATGCAGTGTATCATTGAAAATACCTTATAATATAACGTAATATGCAGTGTATCATTGAAAATACGATATAATATATCGTAATATGCAGTGTATCATTGATAATACCTTATAATATATCGTAATATGCAGTGTATCATTGAAAATACCTTATAATATAACGTAATATGCAGTGTATCATTGAAAATACCTTATAATATAAAGTAGTTTACCATTGAAAATACCTTATAATATATAGTAGTTTATCATTGAAAATACCTTATAATATAACGTAATATGCAGTGTATCATTGAAAATACCTTATAATATAACGTAGTATGCAGTGTATCATTGAAAATACCATATAATATATCGTAATATGCAGTGTATCATTGAAAATACCTTATAATATAACGTAATATGCAGTGTATCATTGAAAATACCTTATAATAAATATTAGTTTACCATTGAAAATACCTTATAATATAACGTAATATGCAGTGTATCATTGAAAATACCTTATAATATAACGTAATATGCAGTGTATCATTGAAAATACCTCATAATATATAGTAGTTTATCATTGAAAATACCTTATAATATAACGTAATATGCAGTGTATCATTGAAAATACCTTATAATATAACGTAATATGCAGTGTATCATTGAAAATACCTTATAATAAATATTAGTTTACCATTGAAAATACCTTATAATATAACGTAATATGCAGTGTATCATTGAAAATACCTTATAATATAACGTAATATGCAGTGTATCATTGAAAATACCTTATAATATATAGTAGTTTATCATTGAAAATACCTTATAATATAACGTAATATGCAGTGTATCATTGAAAACACCTTATAATATAACGTAATATGCAGTGTATCATTGAAAATACCTTATAATATAACGTAATATGCAGTGTATCATTGAAAATACCTTATAATATATCGTAATATGCAGTGTATCATTGAAAATACCTCATAATATATAGTAGTTTATCATTGAAAATACCTTATAATATAACGTAATATGCAGTGTATCATTGAATATACCATATAATATATCGTAATATGCAATGTATCATTGAAAATACCTTATAATATAACGTAATATGCAGTGCATCATTGAAAATACCTTATAATATAACGTAATATGCAGTGTATCATTGAAAATACCTTATAATATAACGTAATATGCAGTGTATCATTGAAAATACCATATAATATATCGTAATATGCAATGTATCATTGAAAATACCTTATAATATATAGTAGTTTACCATTGAAAATACCTTATAATATATAGTAGTTTACCATTGAAAATACCTTATAATATATAGTAGTTTATCATTGAAAATACCTTATAATATAACGTAATATGCAGTGTATCATTGAAAATACCTTATAATATAACGTAATATGCAGTGTATCATTGAAAATACCTTATAATATAAAGTAGTTTACCATTGAAAATACCTTATAATATATAGTAGTTTATCATTGAAAATACCTTATAATATAACGTAATATGCAGTGTATCATTGAAAATACCTAATAATATAACGTAATATGCAGTGTATCATTGAAAGTACCTTATAATAAATATTAGTTTACCATTGAAAATACCTTATAATATAACGTAATATGCAGTGTATCATTGAAAATACCTTATAATATAACGTAATATGCAGTGTATCATTGAAAACACCTTATAATATAACGTAATATGCAGTGTATCATTGAAAATACCTTATAATATATAGTAGTTTACCATTGAAAATACCTTATAATATATAGTAGTTTATCATTGAAAATACCTTATAATATATAGTAGTTTATCATTGAAAATACCTTATAATATAACGTAATATGCAGTGTATCATTGAAAATACCTTATAATATAACGTAATATGCAGTGTATCATTGAAAATACCATATAATATATCGTAATATGCAATGTATCATTGAAAATACCTTATAATATAACGTAATATGCAGTGTATCATTGAAAATACCTTATAATATAACGTAATATGCAGTGTATCATTGAAAATACCTTATAATATAAAGTAGTTTACCATTGAAAATACCTTATAATATATAGTAGTTTATCATTGAAAATACCTTATAATATAACGTAATATGCAGTGTATCATTGAAAACACCTAATAATATAACGTAATATGCAGTGTATCATTGAAAATACCTTATAATAAATATTAGTTTACCATTGAAAATACCTTATAATATAACGTAATATGCAGTGTATCATTGAAAATACCTTATAATATAACGTAATATGCAGTGTATCATTGAAAATACCTAATAATATAACGTAATATGCAGTGTATCATCGAAAATACCTTATAATAAATATTAGTTTACCATTGAAAATACCTTATAATATAACGTAATATGCAGTGTATCATTGAAAATACCTTATAATATAACGTAATATGCAGTGTATCATTGAAAATACCTTATAATATAACGTAATATGCAGTGTATCATTGAAAATACGATATAATATATCGTAATATGCAGTGTATCATTGAAAATACCTTATAATATATCGTAATATGCAGTGTATCATTGAAAATACCTTATAATATAACGTAATATGCAGTGTATCATTGAAAATACCTTATAATATATAGTAGTTTACCATTGAAAATACCTTATAATATATAGTAGTTTATCATTGAAAATACCTTATAATATAACGTAATATGCAGTGTATCATTGAAAATACCTTATAATATAACGTAGTATGCAGTGTATCATTGAAAATACCATATAATATATCGTAATATGCAGTGTATCATTGAAAATACCTTATAATATAACGTAATATGCAGTGTATCATTGAAAATACCTTATAATATAACGTAATATGCAGTGTATCATTGAAAATACCTTATAATATAACGTAATATGCAGTGTATCATTGAAAATACCTCATAATATATAGTAGTTTATCATTGAAAATACCTTATAATATAACGTAATATGCAGTGTATCATTGAAAATACCTTATAATATAACGTAATATGCAGTGTATCATTGAAAATACCATATAATATATCGTAATATGCAGTGTATCATTGATAATACCTTATAATATAACGTAATATGCAGTGTATCATTGAAAATACCTTATAATATAACGTAATATGCAGTGTATCATTGAAAATACCTTATAATATAACGTAATATGCAGTGTATCATTGAAAATACCTTATAATATATAGTAGTTTATCATTGAAAATACCTTATAATATAACGTAATATGCAGTGTATCATTGAAAATACCTTATAATATAACGTAATATGCAGTGTATCATTGAAAATACCATATAATATATCGTAATATGCAGTGTATCATTGAAAATACCTTATAATATAACGTAATATGCAGTGTATCATTGAAAATACCTTATAATATAACGTAATATGCAGTGTATCATTGAAAATACCTCATAATATATAGTAGTTTATCATTGAAAATACCTTATAATATAACGTAATATGCAGTGTATCATTGAAAACACCTTATAATATAACGTAATATGCAGTGTATCATTGAAAATACCTTATAATATAAAGTAGTTTACCATTGAAAATACCTTATAATATATAGTAGTTTATCATTGAAAATACCTTATAATAAATATTAGTTTACCATTGAAAATACCTTATAATATAACGTAATATGCAGTGTATCATTGAAAATACCTTATAATATAACGTAATATGCAGTGTATCATTGAAAATACCTTATAATATAACGTAATATGCAGTGTATCATTGAAAATACCTTATAATATATAGTAGTTTATCATTGAAAATACCTTATAATATAACGTAATATGCAGTGTATCATTGAAAATACCTTATAATATAAAGTAGTTTACCATTGAAAATACCTTATAATATATAGTAGTTTATCATTGAAAATACCTTATAATATAACGTAATATGCAGTGTATCATTGAAAATACCTTATAATATAACGTAATATGCAGTGTATCATTGAAAATACCTCATAATATATAGTAGTTTATCATTGAAAATACCTTATAATATAACGTAATATGCAGTGTATCATTGAAAATACCTAATAATATAACGTAATATGCAGAGTATCATTGAAAATACCTTATAATAAATATTAGTTTACCATTGAAAATACCTTATAATATAACGTAATATGCAGTGTATCATTGAAAATACCTTATAATATAACGTAATATGCAGTGCATCATTGAAAATACCTCATAATATATAGTAGTTTATCATTGAAAATACCTTATAATATAACGTAATATGCAGTGTATCATTGAAAACACCTTATAATATAACGTAATATGCAGTGTATCATTGAAAATACCTTATAATATAACGTAATATGCAGTGTATCATTGAAAATACCTTATAATATAACGTAATATGCAGTGTATCATTGAAAATACCTCATAATATATAGTAGTTTATCATTGAAAATACCTTATAATATAACGTAATATGCAGTGTATCATTGAAAATACCTTATAATATAACGTAATATGCAGTGTATCATTGAAAATACCTTATAATAAATATTAGTTTACCATTGAAAATACCTTATAATATAACGTAATATGCAGTGTATCATTGAAAATACCTTATAATATAACGTAATATGCAGTGTATCATTGAAAATACCTTATAATATAACGTAATATGCAGTGTATCATTGAAAATACCTTATAATATAACGTAATATGCAGTGTATCATTGAAAATACCTTATAATATAACGTAATATGCAGTGTATCATTGAAAATACCTCATAATATATAGTAGTTTATCATTGAAAATACCTTATAATATAACGTAATATGCAGTGTATCATTGAAAATACCTTATAATATAACGTAATATGCAGTGTATCATTGAAAATACCATATAATATATCGTAATATGCAGTGTATCATTGAAAATACCTTATAATATAACGTAATATGCAGTGTATCATTGAAAATACCTTATAATATAACGTAATATGCAGTGTATCATTGAAAATACCTTATAATATATAGTAGTTTATCATTGAAAATACCTTATAATATAACGTAATATGCAGTGTATCATTGAAAACACCTTATAATATAACGTAATATGCAGTGTATCATTGAAAATACCTTATAATATAAAGTAGTTTATCATTGAAAATACCTTATAATATATAGTAGTTTACCATTGAAAATACCTTATAATAAATATTAGTTTACCATTGAAAATACCTTATAATATAACGTAATATGCAGTGTATCATTGAAAATACCTTATAATATAACGTAATATGCAGTGTATCATTGAAAATACCTTATAATATAACGTAATATGCAGTGTATCATTGAAAATACCTTATAATATATAGTAGTTTATCATTGAAAATACCTTATAATATAACGTAATATGCAGTGTATCATTGAAAATACCTTATAATATATAGTAGTTTACCATTGAAAATACCTTATAATATATAGTAGTTTATCATTGAAAATACCTTATAATATAACGTAATATGCAGTGTATCATTGAAAATACCTTATAATATAACGTAATATGCAGTGTATCATTGAAAATACCTCATAATATATAGTAGTTTATCATTGAAAATACCTTATAATATAACGTAATATGCAGTGTATCATTGAAAACACCTTATAATATAACGTAATATGCAGTGTATCATTGAAAATACCTTATAATATAACGTAATATGCAGTGTATCATTGAAAACACCTTATAATATAACGTAATATGCAGTGTATCATTGAAAATACCTTATAATATAACGTAATATGCAGTGTATCATTGAAAATACCTTATAATATAACGTAATATGCAGTGTATCATTGAAAATACCTCATAATATATAGTAGTTTATCATTGAAAATACCTTATAATATAACGTAATATGCAGTGTATCATTGAAAATACCTAATAATATAACGTAATATGCAGTGTATCATTGAAAATACCTTATAATAAATATTAGTTTACCATTGAAAATACCTTATAATATAACGTAATATGCAGTGTATCATTGAAAATACCTTATAATATAACGTAATATGCAGTGTATCATTGAAAATACCTTATAATATAACGTAATATGCAGTGTATCATTGAAAATACCTTATAATATAACGTAATATGCAGTGTATCATTGAAAATACCTTATAATATAACGTAATATGCAGTGTATCATTGAAAATACCTCATAATATATAGTAGTTTATCATTGAAAATACCTTATAATATAACGTAATATGCAGTGTATCATTGAAAATACCTTATAATATAACGTAATATGCAGTGTATCATTGAAAATACCATATAATATATCGTAATATGCAGTGTATCATTGAAAATACCTTATAATATAACGTAATATGCAGTGTATCATTGAAAATACCTTATAATATAACGTAATATGCAGTGTATCATTGAAAATACCTCATAATATATAGTAGTTTATCATTGAAAATAACTTATAATATAACGTAATATGCAGTGTATCATTGAAAACACCTTATAATATAACGTAATATGCAGTGTATCATTGAAAATACCTTATAATATAAAGTAGTTTACCATTGAAAATACCTTATAATATATAGTAGTTTACCATTGAAAATACCTTATAATAAATATTAGTTTACCATTGAAAATACCTTATAATATAACGTAATATGCAGTGTATCATTGAAAATACCTTATAATATAACGTAATATGCAGTGTATCATTGAAAATACCTTATAATATAACGTAATATGCAGTGTATCATTGAAAATACCTCATAATATATAGTAGTTTATCATTGAAAATACCTTATAATATAACGTAATATGCAGTGTATCATTGAAAATACCTTATAATATAAAGTAGTTTACCATTGAAAATACCTTATAATATATAGTAGTTTATCATTGAAAATACCTTATAATATAACGTAATATGCAGTGTATCATTGAAAATACCTTATAATATAACGTAATATGCAGTGTATCATTGAAAATACCTTATAATATATAGTAGTTTATCATTGAAAATACCTTATAATATAACGTAATATGCAGTGTATCATTGAAAATACCTTATAATATAACGTAATATGCAGAGTATCATTGAAAATACCTTATAATAAATATTAGTTTACCATTGAAAATACCTTATAATATAACGTAATATGCAGTGTATCATTGAAAATACCTTATAATATAACGTAATATGCAGTGCATCATTGAAAATACCTCATAATATATAGTAGTTTATCATTGAAAATACCTTATAATATAACGTAATATGCAGTGTATCATTGAAAACACCTTATAATATAACGTAATATGCAGTGTATCATTGAAAATACCTTATAATATAACGTAATATGCAGTGTATCATTGAAAATACCTTATAATATAACGTAATATGCAGTGTATCATTGAAAATACCTTATAATATATAGTAGTTTATCATTGAAAATACCTTATAATATAACGTAATATGCAGTGTATCATTGAAAATACCTAATAATATAACGTAATATGCAGTGTATCATTGAAAATACCTTATAATAAATATTAGTTTACCATTGAAAATACCTTATAATATAACGTAATATGCAGTGTATCATTGAAAATACCTTATAATATAACGTAATATGCAGTGTATCATTGAAAATACCTTATAATATAACGTAATATGCAGTGTATCATTGAAAATACCTTATAATATAACGTAATATGCAGTGTATCATTGAAAATACCTTATAATATAAAGTAGTTTACCATTGAAAATACCTTATAATATATAGTAGTTTATCATTGAAAATACCTTATAATATAACGTAATATGCAGTGTATCATTGAAAATACCTTATAATATAACGTAATATGCAGTGTATCATTGAAAATACCTTATAATATAACGTAATATGCAGTGCATCATTGAAAATACCTCATAATATATAGTAGTTTATCATTGAAAATAAATTATAATATAACTTAATATGCAGTGTATCATTGAAAACACCTTATAATATAACGTAATATGCAGTGTATCATTGAAAATACCTTATAATATAACGTAATATGCAGTGTATCATTGAAAATACCTTATAATATAACGTAATATGCAGTGTATCATTGAAAATACCTCATAATATATAGTAGTTTATCATTGAAAATACCTTATAATATAACGTAATATGCAGTGTATCATTGAAAACACCTTATAATATAACGTAATATGCAGTGTATCATTGAAAATACCTTATAATATATAGTAGTTTACCATTGAAAATACCTTATAATATATAGTAGTTTACCATTGAAAATACCTTATAATATATAGTAGTTTATCATTGAAAATACCTTATAATATAACGTAATATGCAGTGTATCATTGAAAATACCTTATAATATAACGTAATATGCAGTGTATCATTGAAAATACCATATAATATATCGTAATATGCAATGTATCATTGAAAATACCTTATAATATAACGTAATATGCAGTGTATCATTGAAAATACCTTATAATATAACGTAATATGCAGTGTATCATTGAAAATACCTTATAATATAAAGTAGTTTACCATTGAAAATACCTTATAATATATAGTAGTTTATCATTGAAAATACCTTATAATATAACGTAATATGCAGTGTATCATTGAAAATACCTTATAATATATCGTAATATGCAGTGTATCATTGAAAATACCTCATAATATATAGTAGTTTATCATTGAAAATACCTTATAATATAACGTAATATGCAGTGTATCATTGAATATACCATATAATATATCGTAATATGCAATGTATCATTGAAAATACCTTATAATATAACGTAATATGCAGTGTATCATTGAAAATACCTTATAATATAACGTAATATGCAGTGTATCATTGAAAATACGATATAATATATCGTAATATGCAGTGTATCATTGAAAATACCTTATAATATATCGTAATATGCAGTGTATCATTGAAAATACCTTATAATATAACGTAATATGCAGTGTATCATTGAAAATACCTCATAATATATAGTAGTTTATCATTGAAAATACCTTATAATATAACGTAATATGCAGTGTATCATTGAAAATACCTTATAATATAACGTAGTATGCAGTGTATCATTGAAAATACCATATAATATATCGTAATATGCAGTGTATCATTGAAAATACCTTATAATATAACGTAATATGCAGTGTATCATTGAAAATACCTTATAATATAACGTAATATGCAGTGTATCATTGAAAATACCTTATAATATAAAGTAGTTTACCATTGAAAATACCTTATAATATATAGTAGTTTATCATTGAAAATACCTTATAATAAATATTAGTTTACCATTGAAAATACCTTATAATATAACGTAATATGCAGTGTATCATAGAAAATACCTTATAATATATCGTAATATGCAGTGTATCATTGAAAATACCTTATAATATATCGTAATATGCAGTGTATCATTGAAAATACCTTATAATATAACGTAATATGCAGTGTATCATTGAAAATACCTCATAATATATAGTAGTTTATCATTGAAAATACCTTATAATATAACGTAATATGCAGTGTATCATTGAAAATACCTTATAATATAACGTAGTATGCAGTGTATCATTGAAAATACCATATAATATATCGTAATATGCAGTGTATCATTGAAAATACCTTATAATATAACGTAATATGCAGTGTATCATTGAAAATACCTTATAATATAACGTAATATGCAGTGTATCATTGAAAATACCTTATAATATAAAGTAGTTTACCATTGAAAATACCTTATAATATATAGTAGTTTATCATTGAAAATACCTTATAATATAACGTAATATGCAGTGTATCATTGAAAATACCTCATAATATATAGTAGTTTATCATTGAAAATACCTTATAATATAACGTAATATGCAGTGTATCATTGAAAATACCTTATAATATAACGTAATATGCAGTGTATCATTGAAAATACCTTATAATATAACGTAATATGCAGTGTATCATTGAAAATACGATATAATATATCGTAATATGCAGTGTATCATTGAAAATACCTAATAATATAACGTAATATGCAGTGTATCATTGAAAATACCTTATAATAAATATTAGTTTACCATTGAAAATACCTTATAATATAACGTAATATGCAGTGTATCATTGAAAATACCTTATAATATAACGTAATATGCAGTGTATCATTGAAAATACCTTATAATATAACGTAATATGCAGTGTAGCATTGAAAATACCTTATAATATAAAGTAGTTTACCATTGAAAATACCTTATAATATATAGTAGTTTATCATTGAAAATACCTTATAATATAACGTAATATGCAGTGTATCATTGAAAATACCTAATAATATAACGTAATATGCAGTGTATCATTGAAAATACCTTATAATATAACGTAATATGCAGTGTATCATTTAAAATACCTTATAATATATAGTAGTTTACCATTGAAAATACCTTATAATTTAATGTAATATGAAGTGTATCATTGAAAATGCCTTATAATATAACGTAATATGCAGTGTATCATTGAAAATACGATATAATATATCGTAATATGCAGTGTATCATTGAAAATACCTTATAATATATCGTAATATGCAGTGTATCATTGAAAATACCTTATAATATAACGTAATATGCAGTGTATCATTGAAAATACCTTATAATATGTAGTAGTTTATCATTGAAAATACCTTATAATATATAGTAGTTTATCATTGAAAATACCTTATAATATAACGTAATATGCAGTGTATCATTGAAAATACCTTATAATATAACGTAATATGCAGTGTATCATTGAAAATACCATATAATATATCGTAATATGCAGTGTATCATTGAAAATACCTTATAATATAACGTAATATGCAATGTATCATTGAAAATACCTTATAATATAACGTAATATGCAGTGTATCATTGAAAATACCTTATAATATAACGTAATATGCAGTGTATCATTGAAAACACCTCATAATATATAGTAGTTTATCATTGAAAATACCTTATAATATAACGTAATATGCAGTGTATCATTGAAAACACCTTATAATATAACGTAATATGCAGTGTATCATTGAAAATACCTTATAATATATAGTAGTTTACCATTGAAAATACCTTATAATATATAGTAGTTTATCATTGAAAATACCTTATAATATAACGTAATATGCAGTGTATCATTGAAAATACCTTATAATATAACGTAATATGCAGTGTATCATTGAAAATACCTTATAATATAACGTAATATGCAGTGTATCATTGAAAATACCATATAATATATCGTAATATGCAATGTATCATTGAAAATACCTTATAATATAACGTAATATGCAGTGTATCATTGAAAATACCTTATAATATAACGTAATATGCAGTGTATCATTGAAAATACCTTATAATATATAGTAGTTTACCATTGAAAATACCTTATAATTTAATGTAATATGAAGTGTATCATTGAAAATGCCTTATAATATAACGTAATATGCAGTGTATCATTGATAATACGATATAATATATCGTAATATGCAGTGTATCATTGAAAATACCATATAATATATCGTAATATGCAGTGTATCATTGAAAATACCTTATAATATAACGTAATATGCAGTGTATCATTGAAAATACCTTATAATATAAAGTAGTTTACCATTGAAAATACCTTATAATATATAGTAGTTTATCATTGAAAATACCTTATAATATATAGTAGTTTATCATTGAAAATACCTTATAATATAACGTAATATGCAGTGTATCATTGAAAATACCTCATAATATATAGTAGTTTATCATTGAAAATACCTTATAATATAACGTAATATGCAGTGTATCATTGAAAATACCTAATAATATAACGTAATATGCAGTGTATCATTGAAAATACCTTATAATAAATATTAGTTTACCATTGAAAATACCTTATAATATAACGTAATATGCAGTGTATCATTGAAAATACCTTATAATATAACGTAATATGCAGTGTATCATTGAAAATACCTTATAATATAACGTAATATGCAGTGTATCATTGAAAATACCTTATAATATATAGTAGTTTACCATTGAAAATACCTTATAATATATAGTAGTTTATCATTGAAAATACCTTATAATATAACGTAATATGCAGTGTATCATTGAAAATACCTTATAATATAACGTAATATGCAGTGTATCATTGAAAATACCTTATAATATAACGTAATATGCAGTGTATCATTGAAAATACCATATAATATATCGTAATATGCAATGTATCATTGAAAATACCTTATAATATAACGTAATATGCAGTGTATCATTGAAAATACCTTATAATATAACGTAATATGCAGTGTATCATTGAAAATACCTTATAATATATAGTAGTTTACCATTGAAAATACCTTATAATTTAATGTAATATGAAGTGTATCATTGAAAATGCCTTATAATATAACGTAATATGCAGTGTATCATTGAAAATACGATATAATATATCGTAATATGCAGTGTATCATTGAAAATACCTTATAATATATCGTAATATGCAGTGTATCATTGAAAATACCTTATAATATAACGTAATATGCAGTGTATCATTGAAAATACCTTATAATATAAAGTAGTTTACCATTGAAAATACCTTATAATATATAGTAGTTTATCATTGAAAATACCTTATAATATATAGTAGTTTATCATTGAAAATACCTTATAATATAACGTAATATGCAGTGTATCATTGAAAATACCTCATAATATATAGTAGTTTATCATTGAAAATACCTTATAATATAACGTAATATGCAGTGTATCATTGAAAATACCTAATAATATAACGTAATATGCAGTGTATCATTGAAAATACCTTATAATAAATATTAGTTTACCATTGAAAATACCTTATAATATAACGTAATATGCAGTGTATCATTGAAAATACCTTATAATATAACGTAATATGCAGTGTATCATTGAAAATACCTTATAATATAACGTAATATGCAGTGTAGCATTGAAAATACCTTATAATATAAAGTAGTTTACCATTGAAAATACCTTATAGTATATAGTAGTTTATCATTGAAAATACCTTATAATATAACGTAATATGCAGTGTATCATTGAAAATACCTAATAATATAACGTAATATGCAGTGTATCATTGAAAATACCTTATAATATAACGTAATATGCAGTGTATCATTTAAAATACCTTATAATATATAGTAGTTTACCATTGAAAATACCTTATAATTTAATGTAATATGAAGTGTATCATTGAAAATACCTTATAATATATCGTAATATGCAGTGTATCATTGAAAATACCTTATAATATAACGTAATATGCAGTGTATCATTGAAAATACCTTATAATATAAAGTAGTTTACCATTGAAAATACCTTATAATATATAGTAGTTTATCATTGAAAATACCTTATAATATAACGTAATATGCAGTGTATCATTGAAAATACCTAATAATATAACGTAATATGCAGTGTATCATTGAAAATACCTTATAATATAAAGTAGTTTACCATTGAAAATACCTTATAATATATAGTAGTTTATCATTGAAAATACCTTATAATAAATATTAGTTTACCATTGAAAATACCTTATAATATAACGTAATATGCAGTGTATCATAGAAAATACCTTATAATATAACGTAATATGCAGTGTATCATTGAAAATACCTTATAATATAACGTAATATGCAGTGTATCATTGAAAATACGATATAATATATCGTAATATGCAGTGTATCATTGAAAATACCTTATAATATATCGTAATATGCAGTGTATCATTGAAAATACCTTATAATATAACGTAATATGCAGTGTATCATTGAAAATACCTCATAATATATAGTAGTTTATCATTGAAAATACCTTATAATATAACGTAATATGCAGTGTATCATTGAAAATACCTTATAATATAACGTAGTATGCAGTGTATCATTGAAAATACCATATAATATATCGTAATATGCAGTGTATCATTGAAAATACCTTATAATATAACGTAATATGCAGTGTATCATTGAAAATACCTTATAATATAACGTAATATGCAGTGTATCATTGAAAATACCTTATAATATAAAGTAGTTTACCATTGAAAATACCTTATAATATATAGTAGTTTATCATTGAAAATACCTTATAATATAACGTAATATGCAGTGTATCATTGAAAATACCTCATAATATATAGTAGTTTATCATTGAAAATACCTTATAATATAACGTAATATGCAGTGTATCATTGAAAATACCTTATAATATAACGTAATATGCAGTGTATCATTGAAAATACCTTATAATATAACGTAATATGCAGTGTATCATTGAAAATACGATATAATATATCGTAATATGCAGTGTATCATTGAAAATACCTAATAATATAACGTAATATGCAGTGTATCATTGAAAATACCTTATAATAAATATTAGTTTACCATTGAAAATACCTTATAATATAACGTAATATGCAGTGTATCATTGAAAATACCTTATAATATAACGTAATATGCAGTGTATCATTGAAAATACCTTATAATATAACGTAATATGCAGTGTAGCATTGAAAATACCTTATAATATAAAGTAGTTTACCATTGAAAATACCTTATAATATATAGTAGTTTATCATTGAAAATACCTTATAATATAACGTAATATGCAGTGTATCATTGAAAATACCTAATAATATAACGTAATATGCAGTGTATCATTGAAAATACCTTATAATATAACGTAATATGCAGTGTATCATTTAAAATACCTTATAATATATAGTAGTTTACCATTGAAAATACCTTATAATTTAATGTAATATGAAGTGTATCATTGAAAATGCCTTATAATATAACGTAATATGCAGTGTATCATTGAAAATACGATATAATATATCGTAATATGCAGTGTATCATTGAAAATACCTTATAATATATCGTAATATGCAGTGTATCATTGAAAATACCTTATAATATAACGTAATATGCAGTGTATCATTGAAAATACCTTATAATATATAGTAGTTTATCATTGAAAATACCTTATAATATATAGTAGTTTATCATTGAAAATACCTTATAATATAACGTAATATGCAGTGTATCATTGAAAAATACCTTATAATATAACGTAATATGCAGTGTATCATTGAAAATACCATATAATATATCGTAATATGCAGTGTATCATTGAAAATACCTTATAATATAACGTAATATGCAATGTATCATTGAAAATACCTTATAATATAACGTAATATGCAGTGTATCATTGAAAATACCTCATAATATATAGTAGTTTATCATTGAAAATACCTTATAATATAACGTAATATGCAGTGTATCATTGAAAATACCTAATAATATAACGTAATATGCAGTGTATCATTGAAAATACCTTATAATAAATATTAGTTTACCATTGAAAATACCTTATAATATAACGTAATATGCAGTGTATCATTGAAAATACCTTATAATATAACGTAATATGCAGTGTATCATTGAAAATACCTTATAATATAACGTAATATGCAGTGTAGCATTGAAAATACCTTATAATATAAAGTAGTTTACCATTGAAAATACCTTATAATATATAGTAGTTTATCATTGAAAATACCTTATAATATAACGTAATATGCAGTGTATCATTGAAAATACCTAATAATATAACGTAATATGCAGTGTATCATTGAAAATACCTAATAATATAACGTAATATGCAGTGTATCATTGAAAATACCTTATAATATAACGTAATATGCAGTGTATCATTTAAAATACCTTATAATATATAGTAGTTTACCATTGAAAATACCTTATAATTTAATGTAATATGAAGTGTATCATTGAAAATGCCTTATAATATAACGTAATATGCAGTGTATCATTGAAAATACGATATAATATATCGTAATATGCAGTGTATCATTGAAAATACCTTATAATATATCGTAATATGCAGTGTATCATTGAAAATACCTTATAATATAACGTAATATGCAGTGTATCATTGAAAATACCTTATAATATGTAGTAGTTTATCATTGAAAATACCTTATAATATATAGTAGTTTATCATTGAAAATACCTTATAATATAACGTAATATGCAGTGTATCATTGAAAATACCTTATAATATAACGTAATATGCAGTGTATCATTGAAAATACCATATAATATATCGTAATATGCAGTGTATCATTGAAAATACCTTATAATATAACGTAATATGCAATGTATCATTGAAAATACCTTATAATATAACGTAATATGCAGTGTATCATTGAAAATACCTTATAATATAACGTAATATGCAGTGTATCATTGAAAACACCTCATAATATATAGTAGTTTATCATTGAAAATACCTTATAATATAACGTAATATGCAGTGTATCATTGAAAACACCTTATAATATAACGTAATATGCAGTGTATCATTGAAAATACCTTATAATATATAGTAGTTTACCATTGAAAATACCTTATAATATATAGTAGTTTATCATTGAAAATACCTTATAATATAACGTAATATGCAGTGTATCATTGAAAATACCTTATAATATAACGTAATATGCAGTGTATCATTGAAAATACCTTATAATATAACGTAATATGCAGTGTATCATTGAAAATACCATATAATATATCGTAATATGCAATGTATCATTGAAAATACCTTATAATATAACGTAATATGCAGTGTATCATTGAAAATACCTTATAATATAACGTAATATGCAGTGTATCATTGAAAATACCTTATAATATATAGTAGTTTACCATTGAAAATACCTTATAATTTAATGTAATATGAAGTGTATCATTGAAAATGCCTTATAATATAACGTAATATGCAGTGTATCATTGATAATACGATATAATATATCGTAATATGCAGTGTATCATTGAAAATACCTTATAATATATCGTAATATGCAGTGTATCATTGAAAATACCTTATAATATAACGTAATATGCAGTGTATCATTGAAAATACCTTATAATATAAAGTAGTTTACCATTGAAAATACCTTATAATATATAGTAGTTTATCATTGAAAATACCTTATAATATATAGTAGTTTATCATTGAAAATACCTTATAATATAACGTAATATGCAGTGTATCATTGAAAATACCTCATAATATATAGTAGTTTATCATTGAAAATACCTTATAATATAACGTAATATGCAGTGTATCATTGAAAATACCTAATAATATAACGTAATATGCAGTGTATCATTGAAAATACCTTATAATAAATATTAGTTTACCATTGAAAATACCTTATAATATAACGTAATATGCAGTGTATCATTGAAAATACCTTATAATATAACGTAATATGCAGTGTATCATTGAAAATACCTTATAATATAACGTAGTATGCAGTGTATCATTGAAAATACC
>CAKAJI010001046.1:0-44149 GCA_916610255.1 Lasioglossum lativentre
ATAGCGTAATATCCAGTGTATCATTGAAAATACCTTATAATATAACGTAATATGAAGTGTATCATTGAAAATACCTTATAATATAACGTAATATGCAGTGTATCATTGAAAATACCTTATAATATAGCGTAATATCCAGTGTATCATTGAAAATACCTTATAACATATCGCAATTTGTAGTGTATCTTTGAAAATACCTTATAATATAACGTAATATGCAGTGTATCATTGAAAATACCTTATAATATAACGTAATATGCAGTGTATCATAGAAAATACCATGTAATATAACGTAATATACAGTGTATCATTGAAAATACCTTATAATATAACGTAATATGCAGTGTATCATTGAAAATACCTTATAATATAACGTAATATGCAGTGTATCATTGAAAATACCTTATAATATAACGTAATATGCAGTGTATCATTGAAAATACCTTATAATATAACGTAATATGCAGTGTATCATTGAAAATACCTTATAATATAACGTAATATGCAGTGTATCATTGAAAATACCTTATAATATAACGTAACATGCAGTGTATCATTGAAAATACCTTATAATATAACGTAATATGTAGTGTATCATTGAAAATACCTTATAATATAACGTAATATGCAGTGTATCATTGAATATACCTTATAATATAACGTAATATGCAGTGTATCATTGAAAATACCTTATAATATAACGTAATATGCAGTGTATCATTGAAAATACCTTATAATATAACGTAATATGCAGTGTATCATTGAAAATACCTTATAATCTAACGTAATATGCAGTGTATCATTGAAAATACCTTATAATATAACGTAATATGCAGTGTATCATTGAATATACCTTATAATATAACGTAATATGCAGTGTATCATTGAAAATACCTTATAATATAACGTAATATGCAGTGTATCATTGAAAATACCTTATAATATAACGTAATATGCAGTGTATCATAGAAAATACCATGTAATATAACGTAATATGCAGTGTATCATTGAAAATACCTTATAACATATCCTAATATGCAGTGTATCATAGAAAATACCTTATAATATAACGTAATATGCAGTGTATCATTGAAAATACCTTATAATATAACGTAATATGCAGTGTATCATTGAATATACCTTATAATATAACGTAATATGCAGTGTATCATTGAAAATACCTTATAATATAACGTAATATGCAGTGTATCATTGAAAATACCTTATAATATAACGTAATATACAGTGTATCATTGAAAATACCTTCTAATATATCGTAGTTTATCATTGAAAATACCATATAATATAACGTAATATGCAGTGTATCATTGAAAATACCTAATAATATAACGTAATATACAGTGTATCATTGAAAATACCTTATAATATAACGTAATATGCAGTGTATCATAGAAAATACCATGTAATATAACGTAATATACAGTGTATCATTGAAAATACCTTATAATATAACGTAATATGCAGTGTATCATTGAAAATACCTTATAACATATCCTAATATGCAGTGTATCATAGAAAATACCTTATAATATAACGTAATATGCAGTGTATCATTGAAAATACCTTATAATATAACGTAACATGCAGTGTATCATTGAAAATACCTTATAATATAACGTAATATGCAGTGTATCATTGAAAATACCTTATAATATAACGTAATATGCAGTGTATCATTGAAAATACCTTATAATCTATCGTAATATGCAGTGTATCATTGAAAATACCTTATAATATAACGTAATATGCAGTGTATCATTGAATATACCTTATAATATAACGTAATATGCAGTGTATCATTGAAAATACCTTATAATATAACGTAACATGCAGTGTATCATTGAAAATACCTTATAATATAACGTAATATGTAGTGTATCATTGAAAATACCTTATAATATAGCGTAATATGCAGTGTATCATTGAAAATACCTTCTAATATAGCGTAATATGCAGTGTATCATTGAAAATACCTTATAATATAACGTAATATGCAGTGTATCATTGAAAATACCTTCTAATATATCGTAGTTTATCATTGAAAATACCTTATGATATAACGTAATATGCAGTGTATCATTGAAAATACCTTCTAATATATCGTAATATGCAGTGTATCATTGAAAATACCTTATAATATAACGTAATATGCAGTGTATCATTGAATATACCTTATAATATAACGTAATATGCAGTGTATCATTGAAAATACCTTATAATATAGCGTAATATGCAGTGTATCATTGAAAATACCTTCTAATATAGCGTAATATGCAGTGTATCATTGAAAATACCTTATGATATAACGTAATATGCAGTGTATCATTGAAAATACCTTCTAATATATCGTAATATGCAGTGTATCATTGAAAATACCTTATAATATAACGTAATATGCAGTGTATCATTGAAAATACCTTATAATATAACGTAATATGCAGTGTATCATAGAAAATACCATGTAATATAACGTAATATGCAGTGTATCATTGAAAATACCTTATAACATATCCTAATATGCAGTGTATCATTGAAAATACCTTATAATATAACGTAATATGCAGTGTATCATTGAATATACCTTATAATATAACGTAATATGCAGTGTATCATTGAAAATACCTTATAATATAACGTAATATGCAGTGTATCATTGAAAATACCTTATAATATAACGTAATATACAGTGTATCATTGAAAATACCTTATAATATAACGTAATATGCAGTGTATCATTGAAAATACCTTATAATATAACGTAATATGCAGTGTATCATTGAATATACCTTATAATATAACGTAATATGCAGTGTATCATTGAAAATACCTTATAATATAACGTAATATGCAGTGTATCATTGAAAATACCTTATAATATAACGTAATATGCAGTGTATCATTGAAAATACCTTATAATATAACGTAACATGCAGTGTATCATTGAAAATACCTTATAATATAACGTAATATGTAGTGTATCATTGAAAATACCTTATAATATAACGTAATATGCAGTGTATCATAGAAAATACCATGTAATATAACGTAATATGCAGTGTATCATTGAATATACCTTATAATATAACGTAATATGCAGTGTATCATTGAAAATACCTTATAATATAACGTAATATGCAGTGTATCATTGAAAATACCTTATAATATAACGTAATATGCAGTGTATCATAGAAAATACCATGTAATATAACGTAATATGCAGTGTATCATTGAAAATACCTTATAACATATCCTAATATGCAGTGTATCATAGAAAATACCTTATAATATAACGTAATATGCAGTGTATCATTGAAAATACCTTATAATATAACGTAATATGCAGTGTATCATTGAATATACCTTATAATATAACGTAATATGCAGTGTATCATTGAAAATACCTTATAATATAACGTAATATGCAGTGTATCATTGAAAATACCTTATAATATAACGTAATATACAGTGTATCATTGAAAATACCTTCTAATATATCGTAGTTTATAATTGAAAATACCATATAATATAACGTAATATGCAGTGTATCATTGAAAATACCTTATAATATAACGTAATATGCAGTGTATCATTGAAAATACCTTATAATATAACGTAATATGCAGTGTATCATAGAAAATACCATGTAATATAACGTAATATACAGTGTATCATTGAAAATACCTTATAATATAACGTAATATGCAGTGTATCATTGAAAATACCTTATAACATATCCTAATATGCAGTGTATCATAGAAAATACCTTATAATATAACGTAATATGCAGTGTATCATTGAAAATACCTTATAATATAACGTAACATGCAGTGTATCATTGAAAATACCTTATAATATAACGTAATATGCAGTGTATCATTGAAAATACCTTATAATATAACGTAATATGCAGTGTATCATTGAAAATACCTTATAATCTATCGTAATATGCAGTGTATCATTGAAAATACCTTATAATATAACGTAATATGCAGTGTATCATTGAATATACCTTATAATATAACGTAATATGCAGTGTATCATTGAAAATACCTTATAATATAACGTAATATGCAGTGTATCATTGAAAATACCTTATAATATAACGTAATATGCAGTGTATCATAGAAAATACCATGTAATATAACGTAATATGCAGTGTATCATTGAAAATACCTTATAACATATCCTAATATGCAGTGTATCATAGAAAATACCTTATAATATAACGTAATATGCAGTGTATCATTGAAAATACCTTATAATATAACGTAACATGCAGTGTATCATTGAAAATACCTTATAATATAACGTAATATGCAGTGTATCATTGAAAATACCTTATAATATAACGTAATATGCAGTGTATCATTGAATATACCTTATAATATAACGTAATATGCAGTGTATCATTGAAAATACCTTATAATATAACGTAATATGCAGTGTATCATTGAAAATACCTTATAATATAACGTAATATGCAGTGTATCATTGAAAATACCTTATAATATAACGTAACATGCAGTGTATCATTGAAAATACCTTATAATATAACGTAATATGTAGTGTATCATTGAAAATACCTTATAATATAACGTAATATGCAGTGTATCATAGAAAATACCATGTAATA
Source organism: Lasioglossum lativentre (assembly GCA_916610255.1). Lineage (NCBI taxonomy): Eukaryota > Metazoa > Arthropoda > Insecta > Hymenoptera > Halictidae > Lasioglossum > Lasioglossum lativentre. The sequence continues at coordinate 4,655 of CAKAJI010001046.1, forward strand.
TAACGTAATATGCAGTGTATCATTGAATATACCTTATAATATAACGTAATATGCAGTGTATCATTGAAAATACCTTATAATATAACGTAATATGCAGTGTATCATTGAAAATACCTTATAATATAACGTAATATGCAGTGTATCATAGAAAATACCATGTAATATAACGTAATATGCAGTGTATCATTGAAAATACCTTATAACATATCCTAATATGCAGTGTATCATAGAAAATACCTTATAATATAACGTAATATGCAGTGTATCATTGAAAATACCTTATAATATAACGTAATATGCAGTGTATCATTGAATATACCTTATAATATAACGTAATATGCAGTGTATCATTGAAAATACCTTATAATATAACGTAATATGCAGTGTATCATTGAAAATACCTTATAATATAACGTAATATACAGTGTATCATTGAAAATACCTTCTAATATATCGTAGTTTATAATTGAAAATACCATATAATATAACGTAATATGCAGTGTATCATTGAAAATACCTTATAATATAACGTAATATGCAGTGTATCATTGAAAATACCTTATAATATAACGTAATATGCAGTGTATCATAGAAAATACCATGTAATATAACGTAATATACAGTGTATCATTGAAAATACCTTATAATATAACGTAATATGCAGTGTATCATTGAAAATACCTTATAACATATCCTAATATGCAGTGTATCATAGAAAATACCTTATAATATAACGTAATATGCAGTGTATCATTGAAAATACCTTATAATATAACGTAATATGCAGTGTATCATTGAAAATACCTTATAATATAACGTAATATGCAGTGTATCATTGAAAATACCTTATAATATAACGTAATATGCAGTGTATCATTGAAAATACCTTATAATCTATCGTAATATGCAGTGTATCATTGAAAATACCTTATAATATAACGTAATATGCAGTGTATCATTGAATATACCTTATAATATAACGTAATATGCAGTGTATCATTGAAAATACCTTATAATATAACGTAATATGCAGTGTATCATTGAAAATACCTTATAATATAACGTAATATGCAGTGTATCATAGAAAATACCATGTAATATAACGTAATATGCAGTGTATCATTGAAAATACCTTATAACATATCCTAATATGCAGTGTATCATAGAAAATACCTTATAATATAACGTAATATGCAGTGTATCATTGAAAATACCTTATAATATAACGTAACATGCAGTGTATCATTGAAAATACCTTATAATATAACGTAATATGCAGTGTATCATTGAAAATACCTTATAATATAACGTAATATGCAGTGTATCATTGAATATACCTTATAATATAACGTAATATGCAGTGTATCATTGAAAATACCTTATAATATAACGTAATATGCAGTGTATCATTGAAAATACCTTATAATATAACGTAATATGCAGTGTATCATTGAAAATACCTTATAATATAACGTAACATGCAGTGTATCATTGAAAATACCTTATAATATAACGTAATATGTAGTGTATCATTGAAAATACCTTATAATATAACGTAATATGCAGTGTATCATAGAAAATACCATGTAATATAACGTAATATGCAGTGTATCATTGAAAATACCTTATAATATAACGTAATATGCAGTGTATCATTGAAAATACCTTATAATATAACGTAATATGCAGTGTATCATTGAAAATACCTTATAATATAACGTAATATGCAGTGTATCATAGAAAATACCATGTAATATAACGTAATATGCAGTGTATCATTGAAAATACCTTATAACATATCCTAATATGCAGTGTATCATAGAAAATACCTTATAATATAACGTAATATGCAGTGTATCATTGAAAATACCTTATAATATAACGTAATATGCAGTGTATCATTGAAAATACCTTATAATATAACGTAATATGCAGTGTATCATTGAAAATACCTTATAATATAACGTAATATGCAGTGTATCATTGAAAATACCTTATAATATAACGTAATATACAGTGTATCATTGAAAATACCTTCTAATATATCGTAGTTTATCATTGAAAATACCATATAATATAACGTAATATGCAGTGTATCATTGAAAATACCTTATAATATAACGTAATATACAGTGTATCATTGAAAATACCTTATAATATAACGTAATATGCAGTGTATCATAGAAAATACCATGTAATATAACGTAATATACAGTGTATCATTGAAAATACCTTATAATATAACGTAATATGCAGTGTATCATTGAAAATACCTTATAACATATCCTAATATGCAGTGTATCATAGAAAATACCTTATAATATAACGTAATATGCAGTGTATCATTGAAAATACCTTATAATATAACGTAACATGCAGTGTATCATTGAAAATACCTTATAATATAACGTAATATGCAGTGTATCATTGAAAATACCTTATAATATAACGTAATATGCAGTGTATCATTGAAAATACCTTATAATCTATCGTAATATGCAGTGTATCATTGAAAATACCTTATAATATAACGTAATATGCAGTGTATCATTGAATATACCTTATAATATAACGTAATATGCAGTGTATCATTGAAAATACCTTATAATATAACGTAATATGCAGTGTATCATTGAAAATACCTTATAATATAACGTAATATGCAGTGTATCATAGAAAATACCATGTAATATAACGTAATATGCAGTGTATCATTGAAAATACCTTATAACATATCCTAATATGCAGTGTATCATAGAAAATACCTTATAATATAACGTAATATGCAGTGTATCATTGAAAATACCTTATAATATAACGTAACATGCAGTGTATCATTGAAAATACCTTATAATATAACGTAATATGTAGTGTATCATTGAAAATACCTTATAATATAGCGTAATATGCAGTGTATCATTGAAAATACCTTCTAATATAGCGTAATATGCAGTGTATCATTGAAAATACCTTATAATATAACGTAATATGCAGTGTATCATTGAAAATACCTTATAATATAACGTAATATGCAGTGTATCATTGAAAATACCTTATAATCTATCGTAATATGCAGTGTATCATTGAAAATACCTTATAATATAACGTAATATGCAGTGTATCATTGAATATACCTTATAATATAACGTAATATGCAGTGTATCATTGAAAATACCTTATAATATAACGTAATATGTAGTGTATCATTGAAAATACCTTATAATATAACGTAATATGCAGTGTATCATAGAAAATACCATGTAATATAACGTAATATGCAGTGTATCATTGAATATACCTTATAATATAACGTAATATGCAGTGTATCATTGAAAATACCTTATAATATAACGTAATATGCAGTGTATCATTGAAAATACCTTATAATATAACGTAATATGCAGTGTATCATAGAAAATACCATGTAATATAACGTAATATGCAGTGTATCATTGAAAATACCTTATAACATATCCTAATATGCAGTGTATCATAGAAAATACCTTATAATATAACGTAATATGCAGTGTATCATTGAAAATACCTTATAATATAACGTAATATGCAGTGTATCATTGAATATACCTTATAATATAACGTAATATGCAGTGTATCATTGAAAATACCTTATAATATAACGTAATATGCAGTGTATCATTGAAAATACCTTATAATATAACGTAATATACAGTGTATCATTGAAAATACCTTCTAATATATCGTAGTTTATAATTGAAAATACCATATAATATAGCGTAATATGCAGTGTATCATTGAAAATACCTTCTAATATAGCGTAATATGCAGTGTATCATTGAAAATACCTTATAATATAACGTAATATGCAGTGTATCATTGAAAATACCTTATAATATAACGTAATATGCAGTGTATCATTGAAAATACCTTATAATCTATCGTAATATGCAGTGTATCATTGAAAATACCTTATAATATAACGTAATATGCAGTGTATCATTGAATATACCTTATAATATAACGTAATATGCAGTGTATCATTGAAAATACCTTATAATATAACGTAATATGTAGTGTATCATTGAAAATACCTTATAATATAACGTAATATGCAGTGTATCATAGAAAATACCATGTAATATAACGTAATATGCAGTGTATCATTGAAAATACCTTATAATATAACGTAATATGCAGTGTATCATTGAAAATACCTTATAATATAACGTAATATGCAGTGTATCATTGAAAATACCTTATAATATAACGTAATATGCAGTGTATCATAGAAAATACCATGTAATATAACGTAATATGCAGTGTATCATTGAAAATACCTTATAACATATCCTAATATGCAGTGTATCATAGAAAATACCTTATAATATAACGTAATATGCAGTGTATCATTGAAAATACCTTATAATATAACGTAATATGCAGTGTATCATTGAATATACCTTATAATATAACGTAATATGCAGTGTATCATTGAAAATACCTTATAATATAACGTAATATGCAGTGTATCATTGAAAATACCTTATAATATAACGTAATATACAGTGTATCATTGAAAATACCTTCTAATATATCGTAGTTTATAATTGAAAATACCATATAATATAAAGTAATATGCAGTGTATCATTGAAAATACCTTATAATATAACGTAATATGCAGTGTATCATTGAAAATACCTTATAATATAACGTAATATGCAGTGTATCATAGAAAATACCATGTAATATAACGTAATATACAGTGTATCATTGAAAATACCTTATAATATAACGTAATATGCAGTGTATCATTGAAAATACCTTATAACATATCCTAATATGCAGTGTATCATAGAAAATACCTTATAATATAACGTAATATGCAGTGTATCATTGAAAATACCTTATAATATAACGTAACATGCAGTGTATCATTGAAAATACCTTATAATATAACGTAATATGCAGTGTATCATTGAAAATACCTTATAATATAACGTAATATGCAGTGTATCATTGAAAATACCTTATAATCTATCGTAATATGCAGTGTATCATTGAAAATACCTTATAATATAACGTAATATGCAGTGTATCATTGAATATACCTTATAATATAACGTAATATGCAGTGTATCATTGAAAATACCTTATAATATAACGTAATATGCAGTGTATCATTGAAAATACCTTATAATATAACGTAATATGCAGTGTATCATAGAAAATACCATGTAATATAACGTAATATGCAGTGTATCATTGAAAATACCTTATAACATATCCTAATATGCAGTGTATCATAGAAAATACCTTATAATATAACGTAATATGCAGTGTATCATTGAAAATACCTTATAATATAACGTAACATGCAGTGTATCATTGAAAATACCTTATAATATAACGTAATATGCAGTGTATCATTGAAAATACCTTATAATATAACGTAATATGCAGTGTATCATTGAAAATACCTTATAATCTATCGTAATATGCAGTGTATCATTGAATATACCTTATAATATAACGTAATATGCAGTGTATCATTGAAAATACCTTATAATATAACGTAATATGCAGTGTATCATTGAAAATACCTTATAATATAACGTAATATGCAGTGTATCATAGAAAATACCATGTAATATAACGTAATATGCAGTGTATCATTGAAAATACCTTATAACATATCCTAATATGCAGTGTATCATAGAAAATACCTTATAATATAACGTAATATGCAGTGTATCATTGAAAATACCTTATAATATAACGTAATATGCAGTGTATCATTGAATATACCTTATAATATAACGTAATATGCAGTGTATCATTGAAAATACCTTATAATATAACGTAATATGCAGTGTATCATTGAAAATACCTTATAATATAACGTAATATGCAGTGTATCATTGAAAATACCTTATAATATATCGTAGTTTATAATTGAAAATACCATATAATATAACGTAATATGCAGTGTATCATTGAAAATACCTTATAATATAACGTAATATACAGTGTATCATTGAAAATACCTTATAATATAACGTAATATGCAGTGTATCATAGAAAATACCATGTAATATAACGTAATATACAGTGTATCATTGAAAATACCTTATAATATAACGTAATATGCAGTGTATCATTGAAAATACCTTATAACATATCCTAATATGCAGTGTATCATTGAAAATACCTTATAATATAACGTAATATGCAGTGTATCATTGAAAATACCTTATAATATAACGTAATATGCAGTGTATCATTGAAAATACCTTATAATATAACGTAATATGCAGTGTATCATTGAAAATACCTTATAATATAACGTAATATGCAGTGTATCATTGAAAATACCTTATAATCTATCGTAATATGCAGTGTATCATTGAAAATACCTTATAATATAACGTAATATGCAGTGTATCATTGAAAATACCTTATAATATAACGTAATATGCAGTGTATCATTGAAAATACCTTATAATATAACGTAATATGCAGTGTATCATTGAAAATACCTTATAATATAACGTAATATGCAGTGTATCATAGAAAATACCATGTAATATAACGTAATATGCAGTGTATCATTGAAAATACCTTATAACATATCCTAATATGCAGTGTATCATAGAAAATACCTTATAATATAACGTAATATGCAGTGTATCATTGAAAATACCTTATAATATAACGTAACATGCAGTGTATCATTGAAAATACCTTATAATATAACGTAATATGCAGTGTATCATTGAAAATACCTTATAATATAACGTAATATGCAGTGTATCATTGAATATACCTTATAATATAACGTAATATGCAGTGTATCATTGAAAATACCTTATAATATAACGTAATATGCAGTGTATCATTGAAAATACCTTATAATATAACGTAATATGCAGTGTATCATTGAAAATACCTTATAATATAACGTAACATGCAGTGTATCATTGAAAATACCTTATAATATAACGTAATATGTAGTGTATCATTGAAAATACCTTATAATATAACGTAATATGCAGTGTATCATAGAAAATACCATGTAATATAACGTAATATGCAGTGTATCATTGAATATACCTTATAATATAACGTAATATGCAGTGTATCATTGAAAATACCTTATAATATAACGTAATATGCAGTGTATCATTGAAAATACCTTATAATATAACGTAATATGCAGTGTATCATAGAAAATACCATGTAATATAACGTAATATGCAGTGTATCATTGAAAATACCTTATAACATATCCTAATATGCAGTGTATCATAGAAAATACCTTATAATATAACGTAATATGCAGTGTATCATTGAAAATACCTTATAATATAACGTAATATGCAGTGTATCATTGAATATACCTTATAATATAACGTAATATGCAGTGTATCATTGAAAATACCTTATAATATAACGTAATATGCAGTGTATCATTGAAAATACCTTATAATATAACGTAATATACAGTGTATCATTGAAAATACCTTCTAATATATCGTAGTTTATCATTGAAAATACCATATAATATAACGTAATATGCAGTGTATCATTGAAAATACCTTATAATATAACGTAATATACAGTGTATCATTGAAAATACCTTATAATATAACGTAATATGCAGTGTATCATAGAAAATACCATGTAATATAACGTAATATACAGTGTATCATTGAAAATACCTTATAATATAACGTAATATGCAGTGTATCATTGAAAATACCTTATAACATATCCTAATATGCAGTGTATCATAGAAAATACCTTATAATATAACGTAATATGCAGTGTATCATTGAAAATACCTTATAATATAACGTAACATGCAGTGTATCATTGAAAATACCTTATAATATAACGTAATAAGCAGTGTATCATTGAAAATACCTTATAATATAACGTAATATGCAGTGTATCATTGAAAATACCTTATAATCTATCGTAATATGCAGTGTATCATTGAAAATACCTTATAATATAACGTAATATGCAGTGTATCATTGAATATACCTTATAATATAACGTAATATGCAGTGTATCATTGAAAATACCTTATAATATAACGTAATATGCAGTGTATCATTGAAAATACCTTATAATATAACTTAATATGCAGTGTATCATAGAAAATACCATGTAATATAACGTAATATGCAGTGTATCATTGAAAATACCTTATAACATATCCTAATATGCAGTGTATCATAGAAAATACCTTATAATATAACGTAATATGCAGTGTATCATTGAAAATACCTTATAATATAACGTAACATGCAGTGTATCATTGAAAATACCTTATAATATAACGTAATATGTAGTGTATCATTGAAAATACCTTATAATATAGCGTAATATGCAGTGTATCATTGAAAATACCTTCTAATATAGCGTAATATGCAGTGTATCATTGAAAATACCTTATAATATAACGTAATATGCAGTGTATCATTGAAAATACCTTCTAATATATCGTAGTTTATCATTGAAAATACCTTATGATATAACGTAATATGCAGTGTATCATTGAAAATACCTTCTAATATATCGTAATATGCAGTGTATCATTGAAAATACCTTATAATATAACGTAATATGCAGTGTATCATTGAATATACCTTATAATATAACGTAATATGCAGTGTATCATTGAAAATACCTTATAATATAACGTAATATGCAGTGTATCATTGAAAATACCTTATAATATAACGTAATATGCAGTGTATCATAGAAAATACCATGTAATATAACGTAATATGCAGTGTATCATTGAAAATACCTTATAACATATCCTAATATGCAGTGTATCATTGAAAATACCTTATAATATAACGTAATATGCAGTGTATCATTGAATATACCTTATAATATAACGTAATATGCAGTGTATCATTGAAAATACCTTATAATATAACGTAATATGCAGTGTATCATTGAAAATACCTTATAATATAACGTAATATACAGTGTATCATTGAAAATACCTTATAATATAACGTAATATGCAGTGTATCATTGAAAATACCTTATAATATAACGTAATATGCAGTGTATCATTGAATATACCTTATAATATAACATAATATGCAGTGTATCATTGAAAATACCTTATAATATAACGTAATATGCAGTGTATCATTGAAAATACCTTATAATATAACGTAATATGCAGTGTATCATTGAAAATACCTTATAATATAACGTAATATGCAGTGTATCATTGAAAATACCTTATAATATAACGTAACATGCAGTGTATCATTGAAAATACCTTATAATATAACGTAATATGTAGTGTATCATTGAAAATACCTTATAATATAGCGTAATATGCAGTGTATCATTGAAAATACCTTCTAATATAGCGTAATATGCAGTGTATCATTGAAAATACCTTATAATATAACGTAATATGCAGTGTATCATTGAAAATACCTTATAATATAACGTAATATGCAGTGTATCATTGAAAATACCTTATAATATAACGTAATATGCAGTGTATCAGTGAAAATACCTTCTAATATATCGTAGTTTATCATTGAAAATACCTTATAATATAACGTAATATGCAGTGTATCATTGAAAATACCTTATAATATAACGTAATATGCAGTGTACAATTGAAAATACCTTATAACATATCGTAATTTGTAGTGTATCTTTGAAAATACCTTATAATATAGCGTAATATTCAGTGTATCATTGAAAATACCTTCTAATATATCGTAGTTTATCATTGAAAATACCTTATAATATAACGTAATATGCAGTGTATCATTGAAAATACCTTATAACATATCGTAATATGCAGTGTATCATTGAAAATACCTTATAATATAACGTAATATGCAGTGTATCATAGAAAATACCATGTAATATATCGTAATATACAGTGTATCATTGAAAATACCTTATAATATAACGTAATATGCAGTGTATCATTGAAAATACCTTATAATATAACGTAATATGCAGTGTATCATTGAAAATACCTTATAATATAACGTAACATGCAGTGTATCATTGAAAATACCTTATAATATAACGTAATATGTAGTGTATCATTGAAAATACCTTATAATATAGCGTAATATGCAGTGTATCATTGAAAATACCTTCTAATATAGCGTAATATGCAGTGTATCATTGAAAATACCTTATAATATAACGTAATATGCAGTGTATCATTGAAAATACCTTATAATATAACGTAATATACAGTGTATCATTGAAAATACCTTATAACATATCGTAATATGCAGTGTATCATTGAAAATACCTTATAATATAACGTAATATGCAGTGTATCATTGAAAATACCATGTAATATAACGTAATATGCAGTGTACCATAGAAAATAACGTAATATGCAGTGTATCTTTGAAAATACCTTATAATATAGCGTAATATTCAGTGTATCATTGAAAATACCTTCTAATATATCGTAGTTTATCATTGAAAATACCTTATAATATAACGTAATATGCAGTGTATCATTGAAAATACCTTATAACATATCGTAATATGCAGTGTATCATTGAAAATACCTTATAATATAACGTAATATGCAGTGTATCATAGAAAATACCATGTAATATATCGTAATATACAGTGTATCATTGAAAATACCTTATAATATAACGTAATATGCAGTGTATCATTGAAAATACCTTATAATATAACGTAATATGCAGTGTATCATTGAAAATACCTTATAATATAACGTAACATGCAGTGTATCATTGAAAATACCTTATAATATAACGTAATATGTAGTGTATCATTGAAAATACCTTATAATATAGCGTAATATGCAGTGTATCATTGAAAATACCTTCTAATATAGCGTAATATGCAGTGTATCATTGAAAATACCTTATAATATAACGTAATATGCAGTGTATCATTGAAAATACCTTATAATATAACGTAATATACAGTGTATCATTGAAAATACCTTATAACATATCGTAATATGCAGTGTATCATTGAAAATACCTTATAATATAACGTAATATGCAGTGTATCATTGAAAATACCATGTAATATAACGTAATATGCAGTGTACCATAGAAAATAACGTAATATGCAGTGTATCATTGAAAATACCTTCTAATATATCGTAGTTTATCATTGAAAATACCTGGTAATATAACGTAATATGCAGTGTGTCATTGAAAATACCATGTAATATAACGTAATATGCAGTGTATCATTGAAAATACCTTCTAATATATCGTAGTTTATCATTGAAAATACCTTCTAATATATCGTAGTTTATCATTGAAAATACCTTATAACATATCGTAATTTGTAGTGTATCTTTGATAATACCTTATAATATAACGTAATATGCATTGTATCATTGAAAATACCTGGTAATATAACGTAATATGCAGTGTATCATTGAAAATACCTTATAATATAACGTAATATGCAGTGTATCATTGAAAATACCTTACGATATAACGTAATATGCAGTGTATCATTGAAAATACCTTATATCATATCGTAATATGCAGTGCATCATTGAAAATACCTTATAATATAACGTAATATGCAGTGTATCATAGAAAATACCATGTAATATATCGTAATATACAGTGTATCATTGAAAATACCTTATAATATAACGTAATATGCAGTGTATCATTGAAAATACCTTCTAATATATCGTAGTTTATCATTGAAAATACCTTATAATATAACGTAATATGCAGTGTATCATTGAAAATACCTTCTAATATATCGTAGTTTATCATTGAAAATACCTTATAATATAACGTAATATGCAGTGTATCATTGAAAATACCTTCTAATATATCGTAGTTTATCATTGAAAATACCTTATAATATAACGTAATATGCAGTGTATCATTGAAAATACCTTGTAATATATCGTAGTTTATCATTGAAAATACGTTATAATATAACGTAATATGCAGTGTATCATTGAAAATACCTTATAATATAACGTAATATACAGTGTATCATTGAAAATACCTTATAACATATCGTAATATGCAGTGTATCATTGAAAATACCTGGTAATATAACGTAATATGCAGTGTATCATTGAAAATACCTTATAATATAACGTAATATGCAGTGTATCATTGAAAATACCTTATAATATAACTTAATATGCAGTGTATCATTGAAAATACCTTACGATATAACGTAATATGCAGTGTATCATTGAAAATACCTTATATCATATCGTAATATGCAGTGTATCATAGAAAATACCTAATAATATAACGTAATATGCAGTGTATCATTGAAAATACCTTATAATATAACGTAATATGCAGTGTATCATTGAAAATACCTTATAATATAACTTAATATGCAGTGTATCATTGAAAATACCTTACGATATAACGTAATATGCAGTGTATCATTGAAAATACCTTCTAATATATCGTAGTTTATCATTGAAAATACGTTATAATATAACGTAATATGCAGTGTATCATTGAAAATACCTTATAATATAACGTAATATACAGTGTATCATTGAAAATACCTTATAACATATCGTAATATGCAGTGTATCATTGAAAATACCTGGTAATATAACGGAATATGCAGTGTATCATTGAAAATACCTTATAATATAACGTAACATGCAGTGTATCATTGAAAATACCTTATAATATAACTTAATATGCAGTGTATCATTGAAAATACCTTACGATATAACGTAATATGCAGTGTATCATTGAAAATACCTTATATCATATCGTAATATGCAGTGTATCATAGAAAATACCTAATAATATAACGTAATATGCAGTGTATCATTGAAAATACCTTATAATATAACGTAATATGCAGTGTATCATTGAAAATACCTTATATCATATCGTAATATGCAGTGTATCATTGAAAATCTATATATATAAAAATGGATGTTTGTATATATATGATTAAGAAACTTCGAAACTGTTTGACCGATCAACATGAAACTTGGCACGTATATGTGTTTTTTCGGGGAGAAGGTTTTTACGCTGTTCAATTTTTTTTATCTCGCCGCTGTAGATGGCGCTGCAATACATCAAATTATATACCGTTGAACCTATCTCTATGAAAATTGGTATACATAGGTATTTGAGCACGAGGAATATTTTCCAGCTATCCACTTTGTTGTAACTCGCCATCATATTGACGACAAAACACAATATATATATAAAAATGGATGTTTGTAAAGATATATATGTATATGATTAATAGACTTCGAAACTGTTTAACCGATCAACATGAAACTTGGCACGTATATGTGTTTTTTCGGGGAGAAGGTTTTTACGCTGTTCAATTTTTTTTATCTCGCCGCTGTAGATGGCGCTGCAATACATCAAATTATATACCGTTGAACCTATCGCTATGAAAATTGGTATACATAGGTATTTGAGCACGAGGAATATTTTCCAGCTATCCACTTTGTTGTAACTCGCCATCATATTGACGACAAAACACAATATATCTATATATATAAAAATGGATGTTTGTATATATATGATTAAGAAACTTCGAAACTGTTTGACCGATCAACATGAAACTTGGCACGTATATGTGTTTTTTCGGGGAGAAGGTTTTTACGCTGTTCAATTTTTTTTATCTCGCCGCTGTAGATGGCGCTGCAATACATCAAATTATATACCGTTGAACCTATCTCTATGAAAATTGGTATACATAGGTATTTGAGCACGAGGAATATTTTCCAGCTATCCACTTTGTTGTAACTCGCCATCATATTGACGACAAAACACAATATATATATAAAAATGGATGTTTGTAAAGATATATATGTATATGATTAATAGACTTCGAAACTGTTTAACCGATCAACATGAAACTTGGCACGTATATGTGTTTTTTCGGGGAGAAGGTTTTTACGCTGTTCAATTTTTTTTATCTCGCCGCTGTAGATGGCGCTGCAATACATCAAATTATATACCGTTGAACCTATCGCTATGAAAATTGGTATACATAGGTATTTGAGCACGAGGAATATTTTCCAGCTATCCACTTTGTTGTAACTCGCCATCATATTGACGACAAAACACAATATATATATATAAAAATGGATGTTTGTAAAGATATATATGTATATGATTAATAGACTTCGAAACTGTTTGACCGATCAACATGAAACTTGGCACGTATATGTGTTTTTTCGGGGAGAAGGTTTTTACGCTGTTCAATTTTTTTTATCTCGCCGCTGTAGATGGCGCTGCAATACATCAACTTCTATTCCGTTGAACCTATCGCTATGAAAATTGGTATACATAGGTATTTAAGCACGAGGAATATTTTCCAGCTATCCACTTTGTTGTAACTCGCCATCATATTGACGACAAAACACAATATATATATAAAAATGGATGTTTGTAAAGATATATATGTATATGATTAATAGACTTCGAAACTGTTTGACCGATCAACATGAAACTTGGCACGTATATGTGTTTTTTCGGGGAGAAGGTTTTTACGCTGTTCAATTTTTTTTATCTCGCCGCTGTAGATGGCGCTGCAATACATCAACTTCTATTCCGTTGAACCTATCGCTATGAAAATTGGTATACATAGGTATTTAAGCACGAGGAATATTTTCCCGCTATCCACACCTCGCCGTTGTAGATGGCGCTGCAATACATCAACTTCTATACCGTTGAATCTGTTTCTATGAAAATTGGTATACATAGGTATTTGAGCACGAGGAATATTTTCCAGCTATCCACTTTGTTGTAACTCGCCATCATATTGACGACAAAACACAATATATATATATAAAAATGGATGTTTGTAAAGATATATATGTATATGATTAATAGACTTCGAAACTGTTTGACCGATCAACATGAAACTTGGCACGTATATGTGTTTTTTCGGGGAGAAGGTTTTTACGCTGTTCAATTTTTTTTATCTCGCCGCTGTAGATGGCGCTGCAATACATCAACTTCTATTCCGTTGAACCTATCGCTATGAAAATTGGTATACATAGGTATTTAAGCACGAGGAATATTTTCCCGCTATCCACACCTCGCCGTTGTAGATGGCGCTGCAATATATCAACTTCTATACCGTTGAATCTATTTCTATGAAAATTGGTATACATAGGTATTGAGCACGAGAAATATTTTCCCGCTATCCACTTTGTTGTAACTCACCATCATATTGACGAGAAAACAGAATAATTTATGATTTTTAATGTTTTAATGTTTGAAATGCCCTCCAAAAAATCAAACATTGGTAGAAGAACCAGACATACGCGGCAAGTGTCATCCAGTAGAGCTGCTGAAACATCTGAAGAGCGAGTGGCACGAGTTGAAAACCTACGAGTGCGAGCTTCTACAACAAGAGCTGTTGAAACATTTGAAGAGCGAGATACACGACGTGAAGGTCAACGCTTACGGCAGAATCGATCAACCCCCAAAAAATCAAACATTGGAAGAAGTACCAGACATACGCGGCAAGTGTCAGCCAGTAGAGCTGCTGAAACATCTAAAGAGCGAGTCGCACGAGTTGAGAACTTACGAATGCGAGCTTCTACTTCAAGAGCTGTTGAAACATTAGAAGAGCGAGTCGCACGAGTTGAAATCCTACGAGTGCGAGCTTCTACATCAAGAACTGCTGAAACATCTGAAGAGCGAGATACACGACGTCAAGGTCAACGCTTACGGCAGAGTCGATCAAGAACGAGAATCGATCTCAAGAAAGCGGCGTTCAATTACAATAAAAACTTTGATTACAGAATGCATCACGATGTTGCCATCGGACCAATGACTAATTTGTGCTTTCATTGTCGCGCTTTGAAGTTTCAGAAAGAATCGCCTGGCATGTGTTGCTCTAATGGCAAAATCAACTTGCCACCACTGGCTGATGTACCAGAACCACTTTTAACTTATGTGGCTGGAGTTACTCGGGAGTCCAAACACTTTCTACAGCATATTCGTAAATACAACTCATGCTTTCAAATGACATCGTTTGGAGCAACGAATATTGTGAGATATGGTAATTTCATGCCCACATTCAAAGTCCAAGGACAAGTGTATCATCAAATTGGTTCACTTCTTCCAGTAACCGATGAAGATCCACAGTTTTTGCAAATTTATTTCATGGACAATGTCGAGGAAGAGGTTGATCGACGATGCACATTTAGTGCAGTAACAGATCGAAGAATTATTGCTAAATTACGAGCATTATTCCACGAACATAACTGTTTGGTCCGAGATTTCAAATCCGCATTAGAGGATGTGAGAGCGGATGATTTAAAAGTCATTATCAGGGCAGACAAAACGCCATTGAATGAGCATGAAAGACGTTTCAATGCTCCAACGGCCACTGAAGTAGCAGCTGTAATTGTCGGAACAGAGATTACCCGCCGAGATATTGTTATCAGCAGACGAGATCAAACCAAGCAACGTGTTGCTGAAACACACCGATCGTACGATGCTCTTCAATATCCAATACTGTTTCCGCGAGGAGAAGACGGATATCATTTCGAAGTTTATCAAACTAATCCCATCACAGGTGCTGCGACAACGAAAAGAGTCAGTTGTATGGATTTTTATGCATACCGAATCATGATTCGTTCCCAACAATGTAACCATATTCTGAAGTGTCGTCAACTTTTCCAACAATTCATCGTTGATATGTACGCTAAAGTTGAAAGTGAACGACTCAATTACATTCGTTACAATCAATCGAAGCTTCGAGTCGAAGATTACATTCATTTGCGAGATGCAATTGCGAATAATGGAACAGTTGCTAACATTGGACAAATGGTTATACTTCCAGCTTCGTATACTGGAAGTCCAAGACATATGCAAGAATATACTCAGGATGCTCTAACATATGTTCGCAAATACGGACGTCCAGATCTTTTTATCACGTTCACATGCAATCCATCTTGGACTGAAATCAAAGATTTACTTTTACTTGGTCAGCAACCATTCCATCGGCATGACCTCACAGCGAGAGTTTTCAAACAAAAATTAATACGTTTTATGCATCTCATCACTAAGAATCATATATACGGAGAAACTCGCTGCTGGATGTATTCGATTGAATGGCAGAAAAGAGGACTACCACATGCCCATATCTTAATTTGGTTGGTTGAAAGAATTGCTCGAACTCAAATTGACGATATTATTAATGCTGAACTGCCCGATCCAGAAGAAGATCCAGAATTATTTGAAATTGTCAAAAAACATATGATTCACGGACCATGTGGACTATACAACCCACATTCACCATGCATGAAAGATGGAAAATGCACTAAAAAGTATCCACGTCAAATGATACAAGAAACACAGACTGGTGGCGATGGTTATCCGCTGTACAGACGACGAAAACCAGATGATGGAGGACACACAACAACTATCAAAATCAATAACGTTTATTTCGAAATTGATAACCAGTGGATTGTGCCCTATTCTCCTATTCTTTCCAAATCATTCAATGCGCATATCAACGTGGAAGTCTGCAATTCAGTTAAATCAATTAAATACATATGTAAATATGTGAATAAAGGCAGCGATATGGCAGTTTTCGGACTTGCGAATCCCAATACTCCCGTTAATGAAGTAGAACAATTTCAAATGGGACGTTATATTAGTAGTAATGAAGCTGTATGGCGAATTCTTGGATTCGATATTCATGAACGCTTTCCTGCTGTTGTACATCTCAGTGTTCACTTGGAAAACGGTCAACGAGTCTACTTCACGGAAGTGAATGCACTCCAGAGAGCTGCAGACCCACCAAACACAACGTTGACCGCTTTTTTCCAATTGTGTGCAGCTGACGAATTCGCGAAAACGCTGTTATATCATGAAGTCCCGCAATATTACACTTGGAATCAATCGACGAAGAAATTTTACAGAAGAAAACGAGGCGCCAGGCATTCTTCAATAGCTGGCATATTTTTCTCTGGAACATTGGGACGAGTATATACTGTTCATCCGAATAATAGTGAATGCTACTATTTGCGAATGCTGCTTCACGTGGTCAAAGGACCAACATCGTTTCAAGCAGTCAAAACCATCGATGGTCAAGTATGCCAGACATACAGAGAAACATGTTTCAAACTTGGTTTGCTTGAAAATGATCAACATTGGGACAACACATTGACAGAAGCATCTGAAACACGTCATGCTCACCAAATACGAAATCTGTTCGCCATAATCTTGACAACCTGTGCGCCATCTGATCCGAAAGATCTATGGGAAAAACACAAAGAAAATATGAGCGAAGACATACTTCTCCGAGAACGCAGAGACAACCCCGGCCTGGATGTACAATATTCGGAAGATATTTATAATGAAGCCTTGATATTGCTTGAGGATATGTGTTTGTCGATTAACAACAAACTTCTTAATCAGCTTGGGCTATTTACACCGGACCGTAACAGAAACGATGTTGTTGATAGAGACGTATTGCGAGAAAAACAATATGATGTCGATGCGCTACAAGTTTATGTTGAGGCTCAGAAAAGGCTCTTAACACATGATCAACGACTCGCGTACGATACAGTTATGGAGTATGTACGAGGCGGAAATGGTGGACTCCTTTTTCTTGATGCACCAGGAGGCACAGGAAAAACATTTCTACTCAATTTAATACTCGCCGAAATTCGAATGAAGAATGAGATTGCTGTGGCTGTAGCATCATCGGGGATTGCAGCAACACTACTTGATGGAGGACGCACGGCGCATTCGGCTTTCAAGCTGCCATTAAATCTAAATCTTGCTACAGATCCGCTTTGTAACATTGGAAAAACATCTGGAATGGCAACTGTATTGAAAAAATGCAAAATCATTATTTGGGATGAATGTACCATGATACATAAGAAAGGACTTGAAGCACTTGATCGTACTCTACGAGATTTTCGAAGCGATCAACACCAAATGGGCGGAGCTCTGATATTGCTCGCCGGTGATTTCCGTCAAACTTTGCCCGTCATTCTAAGATCGACACCAGCAGACGAGCTGAACGCATGCCTGAAGAATTCGGCTCCTTGGAGACATGTGAAGAAAATTACACTTTCAACCAATATGCGTGTGCATTTACTTGGAAATGATATTTCTGCACAAATATTCGTCAAGCAACTTTTAAATATGGGCAATGGCAAACTTCCGGTTATTCCTGAAACACAGGAGATATCGTTCCCACAAAACTTCTGTCAACTTCAATCATCAATTGAAGATCTTGAAATGAAGGTTTTTCCGAACATCGTTAACAACTTCAGGAATCACAATTGGCTATCCGAGAGAGCTATTTTAGCTCCAAAAAATGATGACGTTAATCGAATCAATAACAGGATTCAATTGAAAATTCCTGGTGTGGTTACCAAATATAAATCCATCGATACAGTTACAGAAGAGGATCAAGCGGTAAATTATCCAATAGAATTTCTGAATTCATTGGAGCCTGCTGGAATGCCACCACACATATTAACGTTGAAAGTTGGTTCACCAATACTGCTCCTTCGGAATCTCAACACGCCAAAGTTGTGCAACGGAACTAGACTTTCAGTGAAAAAACTGATGCCGAATGTGATTGAAGCAACAATAATTAACGGCAAATGTAAAGGAGAAGATGTGCTTATTCCACGCATTCCAATGATTCCTACTGATTTGCCCTTCACATTCAAACGACTGCAGTTTCCTGTGCGTCTTGCTTTCGCGATGACAATCAACAAAGCTCAAGGGCAGTCACTGCGCGTTGCCGGATTAAATTTAGAAAATCCATGTTTTTCGCATGGCCAACTATATGTCGCTTGCTCCAGAGTAGGAACTCCAAAATGTCTATACATATATACACCAAATCAAAAAACCAAAAATATTGTTTATCCACTCGCCTTACGCTAAATGTTAGCATTAGTTTAAATTGTTTAATGACCAAAATCTAAATTTGGGTGGCGTTTTCAAGGTCATTTGAAGGTCAACTTTGTTTTTTCAAATGTGTAAAAAGTGCGCGGATAAAAAAAAGTATCCTACGAAAATTATTGGTCTTTTTACGTACAATAAGATCCCATAATAAAAAATATAGGTTTCCATTTGAAAAAACAAAGTTGACCTTAAAATGACCTTGAACACGCCACCCAAATAAAAAACTGATACTGCCCTCCCTTTCCCTCTTGAAATTCTTGGATACGTGTTTCACACTTTTTTAATATCTTTCATATTTTTCGAGATATTCGGCTGGAAAGTTTTCAAATGAACACCCGGTATAATAAAATCGTGTCCGTCTGTCTGTGTGTGACGACATCAACTGAGAACGGCTGAACGTAGAAAGCTGGGGTTTGAACCATTAGAGGCGGCGTTTCTTCGAGAAGGTTTTAGAGCAAACCGCATTCGAAAAAGTCTATTTGTTCATAAGTTGTGACGTCATTACTGATCAAAGATAACTTTTTCGCCCACTTTGGGCACGTTACTGTTTATAAACTGGTTGCACCTGTATTCAATTTGACAGAGCGAGGGAGTGAGAGAGAGGGAGGGAGAGGGAGAGAGCGGGGGAACTTGTGGAAAGGGGAAGAGAGGGGAAAAGTGACAGGTAAAAACATGCTTTTAAAAAATACTGAGCCACAGCAACGCGTGGCGGGGGAAAGCTAGTACCTTATAATATAACGTAATATGCAGTGTATCATAGAAAATACCATGTAATATAACGAAATATACAGTGTATCATTGAAAATACCTTATAATATAACGTAATATGCAGTGTATCATTGAAAATACCTTCTAATATATCGTAGTTTATAATTGAAAATACCTTATAATATAACGTAATATGCAGTGTATCATTGAAAATACCTTATAATATAGCGTAATATCCTGTGTATCATTGAAATACCTTATAATATAACGTAATATGCAGTGTATCATTGAAAATACCTTATATCATATCGTAATATGCAGTGTATCATAGAAAATACCTAATAATATAACGTAATATGCAGTGTATCATTGAAAATACCTTATATCATATCGTAATATACAGTGTATCATTGAAAATACCTTATAATATAACGTAATATGCAGTGTATCATTGAAAATACCTTCTAATATATCGTAGTTTATCATTGAAAATACCTTATAATATAACGTAATATGCAGTGTATCATTGAAAATACCTTCTAATATATCGTAGTTTATCATTGAAAATACCTTATAATATAACGTAATATACAGTGTATCATTGAAAATACCTTATAAAATATCGTAATATGCAGTGTATCATTGAAAATACCTTATAATATAACGTAATATGCAGTGTATCATTGAAAATACCTTATAATATAACGTAATATGCAGTCTATCATAGAAAATACCATGTAATATAACGTAATATACAGTGTATCATTGAAAATACCTTATAATATAACGTAATATGCAGTGTATCAATGAAAATACCTTCTAATATATCGTAGTTTATCATTGAAAATACCTTATAATATAACGTAATATGCAGTATATCATAGAAAATACCATGTAATATAACGTAATATACAGTGTATCATTGAAAATACCTTATAATATAACGTAATATGCAGTGTATCATTGAAAATACCTTATAATATAACGTAATATGCAGTGTATCATTGAATATACCTTATAATATAACGTAATATGCAGTGTATCATTGAAAATACCTTATAATATAACGTAATATGCAGTGTATCATTGAAAATACCTTATAATATAACGTAATATGCAGTGTATCATTGAAAATACCTTATAATATAACGTAACATGCAGTGTATCATTGAAAATACCTTATAATATAACGTAATATGTAGTGTATCATTGAAAATACCTTATAATATAACGTAATATGCAGTGTATCATAGAAAATACCATGTAATATAACGTAATATACAGTGTATCGTTGAAAATACCTTATAATATAACGTAATATGCAGTGTATCATTGAAAATACCTTCTAATATATCGTAGTTTATCATTGAAAATACCTTATAATATAACGTAATATGCAGTGTATCATTGAAAATACCTTATAATATAACGTAATATGCAGTGTACCATTGAAAATACCTTATAACATATCGTAATTTGTAGTGTATCTTTGAAAATACCTTATAATATAGCGTAATATCCAGTGTATCATTGAAAATACCTTATAATATAACGTAATATGCAGTGTATCATTGAAAATACCTTACGATATAACGTAATATGCAGTGTATCATTGAAAATACCTTATATCATATCGTAATATACAGTGTATCATTGAAAATACCTTATAATATAACGTAATATGCAGTGTATCATTGAAAATACCTTCTAATATATCGTAGTTTATCATTGAAAATACCTTATAATATAACGTAATATGCAGTGTATCATTGAAAATACCATGTAATATAACGTAATATACAGTGTATCGTTGAAAATACCTTATAATATAACGTAATATGCAGTGTATCATTGAAAATACCTTATAATATAACGTAATATGCAGTGTATCATTGAAAATACCTTCTAATATAGCGTAATATGCAGTGTATCATTGAAAATACCTTATAATATAACGTAATATGCAGTGTATCATAGAAAATACCATGTAATATAACGTAATATACAGTGTATCGTTGAAAATACCTTATAATATAACGTAATATGCAGTGTATCATTGAAAATACCTTATAATATAACGTAATATGCAGTGTATCATTGAAAATACCTTATAATATAACGTAACATGCAGTGTATCATTGAAAATACCTTATAATATAACGTAATATGTAGTGTATCATTGAAAATACCTTATAATATAGCGTAATATGCAGTGTATCATTGAAAATACCTTCTAATATAGCGTAATATGCAGTGTATCATTGAAAATACCTTATAATATAACGTAATATGCAGTGTATCATTGAAAATACCTTATAATATAACGTAATATGCAGTGTATCATTGAAAATACCTTATAATATAACGTAATATGCAGTGTATCATAGAAAATACCATGTAATATAACGTAATATACAGTGTATCATTGAAAATACCTTATAATATAACGTAATATGCAGTGTATCATTGAAAATACCTTATAATATAACGTAATATGCAGTGTATCATTGAAAATACCTTATAATATAACGTAATATGCAGTGTATCATTGAAAATACCTTATAATATAACGTAATATGCAGTGTATCATAGAAAATACCATGTAATATAACGTAATATACAGTGTATCATTGAAAATACCTTATAATATAACGTAATATGCAGTGTATCAGTGAAAATACCTTCTAATATATCGTAGTTTATCATTGAAAATACCTTATAATATAACGTAATATGCAGTGTATCATTGAAAATACCTTATAATATAACGTAATATGCAGTGTACCATTGAAAATACCTTATAACATATCGTAATTTGTAGTGTATCTTTGAAAATACCTTATAATATAGCGTAATATCCAGTGTATCATTGAAAATACCTTATAATATAACGTAATATGCAGTGTATCATTGAAAATACCTTACGATATAACGTAATATGCAGTGTATCATTGAAAATACCTTATATCATATCGTAATATACAGTGTATCATTGAAAATACCTTATAATATATCGTAATATGCAGTGTATCATTGAAAATACCTTCTAATATATCGTAGTTTATCATTGAAAATACCTTATAATATAACGTAATATGCAGTGTATCATTGAAAATACCTTCTAATATATCGTAGTTTATCATTGAAAATACCTTATAATATAACGTAATATGCAGTGTATCATTGAAAATACCTTCTAATATATCGTAGTTTATCATTGAAAATACCTTATAATATAACGTAATATGCAGTGTATCATTGAAAATACCTTCTAATATATCGTAGTTTATCATTGAAAATACCTTATAATATAACGTAATATGCAGTGTATCATTGAAAATACCTTATAATATAACGTAATATACAGTGTATCATTGAAAATACCTTATAACATATCGTAATATGCAGTGTATCATTGAAAATACCTTATAATATAACGTAATATGCAGTGTATCATTGAAAATACCATGTAATATAACGTAATATGCAGTGTACCATTGAAAATAACGTAATATGCAGTGTATCATTGAAAATACCTTCTAATATATCGTAGTTTATCATTGAAAATACCTTATAATATAACGTAATATGCAGTGTATCATTGAAAATACCATGTAATATAACGTAATATGCAGTGTATCATTGAAAATACATTATAACATATCGTAATTTGTAGTGTATCTTTGAAAATACCTTATAATATATCGTAATATGCAGTGTATCATTGAAAATACCTTATAATATAACGTAATATGCAGTGTATCATTGAAAATACCTTCTAATATATCGTAGTTTATCATTGAAAATACCTTATAATATAACGTAATATGCAGTGTATCATTGAAAATACCTTCTAATATATCGTAGTTTATCATTGAAAATACCTTATAATATAACGTAATATACAGTGTATCATTGAAAATACCTTATAACATATCGTAATATGCAGTGTATCATTGAAAATACCTTATAATATAACGTAATATGCAGTGTATCATTGAAAATACCATGTAATATAAAATAATATGCAGTGTACCATTGAAAATAACGTAATATGCAGTGTATCATTGAAAATACCTTCTAATATATCGTAGTTTATCATTGAAAATACCTTATAATATAACGTAATATGCAGTGTATCATTGAAAATACCATGTAATATAACGTAATATGCAGTGTATCATTGAAAATACATTATAACATATCGTAATTTGTAGTGTATCATTGAAAATACCTTATAATATAACGTAATATGCAGTGTATCATTGAAAATACCTTATAATATAACGTAATATGCAGTGTATCATTGAAAATACCTTCTAATATATCGTAGTTTATCATTGAAAATACCTTATAATATAACGTAATATGCAGTGTATCATTGAAAATACCTTCTAATATATCGTAGTTTATTATTGAAAATACCTTCTAATATATCGTAGTTTATCATTGAAAATACCTTCTAATATATCGTAGTTTATCATTGAAAATACCTTATAACATATCGTAATTTGTAGTGTATCTTTGATAATACCTTATAATATAACGTAATATGCATTGTATCATTGAAAATACCTGGTAATATAACGTAATATGCAGTGTATCATTGAAAATACCTTATAATATAACGTAATATGCAGTGTATCATTGAAAATACCTTATAATATAACGTAATATGCAGTGTATCATTGAAAATACCTTACGATATAACGTAATATGCAGTGTATCATTGAAAATACCTTATATCATATCGTAATATGCAGTGTATCATTGAAAATACCTTATAATATAACGTAATATGCAGTGTATCATAGAAAATACCATGTAATATATCGTAATATACAGTGTATCATTGAAAATACCTTATAATATAACGTAATATGCAGTGTATCATTGAAAATACCTTCTAATATATCGTAGTTTATCATTGAAAATACCTTATAATATAACGTAATATGCAGTGTATCATTGAAAATACCTTCTAATATATCGTAGTTTATCATTGAAAATACCTTATAATATAACGTAATATGCAGTGTATCATTGAAAATACCTTCTAATATATCGTAGTTTATCATTGAAAATACCTTATAATATAACGTAATATGCAGTGTATCATTGAAAATACCTTCTAATATATCGTAGTTTATCATTGAAAATACGTTATAATATAACGTAATATGCAGTGTATCATTGAAAATACCTTATAATATAACGTAATATACAGTGTATCATTGAAAATACCTTATAACATATCGTAATATGCAGTGTATCATTGAAAATACCTGGTAATATAACGTAATATGCTGTGTATCATTGAAAATACCTTATAATATAACGTAATATGCAGTGTATCATTGAAAATACCTTATAATATAACGTAATATGCAGTGTATCATTGAAAATACCTTACGATATAACGTAATATGCAGTGTATCATTGAAAATACCTGGTAATATAACGTAATATGCTGTGTATCATTGAAAATACCTTATAATATAACGTAATATGCAGTGTATCATTGAAAATACCTTATAATATAACGTAATATGCAGTGTATCATTGAAAATACCTTACGATATAACGTAATATGCAGTGTATCATTGAAAATACCTTATATCATATCGTAATATGCAGTGTATCATAGAAAATACCTAATAATATAACGTAATATGCAGTGTATCATTGAAAATACCTTATAATATAACGTAATATGCAGTGTATCATTGAAAATACCTTATATCATATCGTAATATGCAGTGTATCATTGAAAATACCTTATAATATAACGTAAAATGCAGTGTATCATAGAAAATACCATGTAATATAACGTAATATACAGTGTATCATTGAAAATACCTTATAATATAACGTAATATGCAGTGTATCATTGAAAATACCTTCTAATATATCGTAGTTTATAATTGAAAATACCTTATAATATAACGTAATATGCAGTGTATCATTGAAAATACCTTATAATATAGCGTAATATCTTGTGTATCATTGAAAATACCTTATAATATAACGTAATATGCAGTGTATCATTGAAAATACCTTATAATATAACGTAATATGCAGTGTATCATTGAAAATACCTTCTAATATATCGTAGTTTATCATTGAAAATACCTTATAATATAACGTAATATGCAGTGTATCATTGAAAATACCTTATAATATAACGTAATATGCAGTGTACCATTGAAAATACCTTATAACATATCTGTAATTTGTAGTGTATCTTTGAAAATACCTTATAATATAGTGTAATATCCAGTGTATCATTGAAAATACCTTATAATATAACGTAATATGCAGTGTATCATTGAAAATACCTTACGATATAACGTAATATGCAGTGTATCATTGAAAATACCTTATATCATATCGTAATATGCAGTGTATCATTGAAAATACCTGGTAATATAACGTAATATGCAGTGTATCATTGAAAATACCTTATAATATAACGTAATATGCAGTGTATCATAGAAAATACCATGTAATATAACGTAATATACAGTGTATCATTGAAAATACCTTATAATATAACGTAATATGCAGTGTATCATTGAAAATACCTTCTAATATATCGTAGTTTATAATTGAAAATACCTTATAATATAACGTAATATGCAGTGTATCATTGAAAATACCTTCTAATATATCGTAGTTTATCATTGAAAATACGTTATAATATAACGTAATATGCAGTGTATCATTGAAAATACCTAATAATATAACGTAATATGCAGTGTATCATTGAAAATACCTTATAATATAACGTAATATGCAGTGTATCATTGAAAATACCTTATATCATATCGTAATATGCAGTGTATCATTGAAAATACCTTATAATATATCTGTAATTTGTAGTGTATCTTTGAAAATACCTTATAATATAGCGTAATATCCAGTGTATCATTGAAAATACCTTATAATATAACGTAATATGCAGTGTATCATTGAAAATACCTTACGATATAACGTAATATGCAGTGTATCATTGAAAATACCTTACGATATAACGTAATATGCAGTGTATCATTGAAAATACCTTATATCATATCGTAATATGCAGTGTATCATTGAAAATACCTTATATCATATCGTAATATGCAGTGTATCATTGAAAATACCTTATAATATAACGTAATATGCAGTGTATCATAGAAAATACCATGTAATATAACGTAATATACAGGGTATCATTGAAAATACCTTATAATATAACGTAATATGCAGTGTATCATTGAAAATACCTTCTAATATATCGTAGTTTATCATTGAAAATACCTTATAATATAACGTAATATGCAGTGTATCATTGAAAATACCTTCTAATATATCGTAGTTTATCATTGAAAATACCTTATAATATAACGTAATATGCAGTGTATCATTGAAAATACCTTCTAATATATCGTAGTTTATCATTGAAAATACCTTATAATATAACGTAATATGCAGTGTATCATTGAAAATACCTTATAATATAACGTAATATACAGTGTATCATTGAAAATACCTTATAACATATCGTAATATGCAGTGTATCATTGAAAATACCTTATAATATAACGTAATATGCAGTGTATCATTGAAAATACCATGTAATATAACGTAATATGCAGTGTACCATTGAAAATACCTTATAACATATCGTAATTTGTAGTGTATCTTTGATAATACCTTATAATATAACGTAATATACAGTGTATCATTGAAAATACCTGGTAATATAACGTAATATGCAGTGTATCATTGAAAAAACCTTCTAATATAACGTAATATGCAGTTTATCATTGAAAATACCTTATAATATAACGTAATATGCAGTGTATCATTGAAAATACCTTATAATATAACGTAATATGCAGTGTATCATTGAAAATACCTTATAATATAACGTAATATGCAGTGTATCATTGAAAATACCTTACGATATAACGTAATATGCCGTGTATCACTGAAAACACCTTATATCATATCGTAATATGCAGTGTATCATTGAAAATACCTTATAATATAACGTAATATGCAGTGTATCATTGAAAATACCTTATAATATATCGTAGTTTATCATTGAAAATACCTTATAATATATCGTAGTTTATCATTGAAAATACCTTATAATATAACGTAATATGCAGTGTATCATTGAAAATACCTTATAATATAACGTAATATGCAGTGTATCATTGAAAATACCTTCTAATATATCGTAGTTTATCATTGAAAATACCTTATAATATATCGTAGTTTATCATTGAAAATACCTTATAATATAACGTAATATGCAGTGTATCATTGAAAATACCTTATAATATAACGTAATATACAGTGTATCATTGAAAATACCTTATAACATATCGTAATATGCAGTGTATCATTGAAAATACCTTATAATATAACGTAATATGCAGTGTATCATTGAAAATACCATGTAATATAACGTAATATGCAGTGTACCATTGAAAATAACGTAATATGCAGTGTATCATTGAAAATACCTTCTAATATATCGTAGTTTATCATTGAAAATACCTTATAATATAACGTAGTTTATCATTGAAAATACCTTATAATATAACGTAATATACAGTGTATCATTGAAAATACCTTATAACATATCGTAATATGCAGTGTATCATTGAAAATACCTTATAATATAACGTAATATGCAGTGTATCATTGAAAATACCATGTAATATAAAATAATATGCAGTGTACCATTGAAAATAACGTAATATGCAGTGTATCATTGAAAATACCTTCTAATATATCGTAGTTTATCATTGAAAATACCTTATAATATAACGTAATATGCAGTGTATCATTGAAAATACCATGTAATATAACGTAATATGCAGTGTATCATTGAAAATACATTATAACATATCGTAATTTGTAGTGTATCTTTGAAAATACCTTATAATATAACGTAATATGCAGTGTATCATTGAAAATACCTTATAATATAACGTAATATGCAGTGTATCATTGAAAATACCTTCTAATATATCGTAGTTTATCATTGAAAATACCTTATAATATAACGTAATATGCAGTGTATCATTGAAAATACCTTCTAATATATCGTAGTTTATCATTGAAAATACCTTATAATATAACGTAATATACAGTGTATCATTGAAAATACCTTATAACATATCGTAATATGCAGTGTATCATTGAAAATACCTTATAATATAACGTAATATGCAGTGTATCATTGAAAATACCATGTAATATAAAATAATATGCAGTGTACCATTGAAAATAACGTAATATGCAGTGTATCATTGAAAATACCTTCTAATATATCGTAGTTTATCATTGAAAATACCTTATAATATAACGTAATATGCAGTGTATCATTGAAAATACCATGTAATATAACGTAATATGCAGTGTATCATTGAAAATACATTATAACATATCGTAATTTGTAGTGTATCTTTGAAAATACCTTATAATATAACGTAATATGCAGTGTATCATTGAAAATACCTTATAATATAACGTAATATGCAGTGTATCATTGAAAATACCTTCTAATATATCGTAGTTTATCATTGAAAATACCTTATAATATAACGTAATATGCAGTGTATCATTGAAAATACCTTCTAATATATCGTAGTTTATTATTGAAAATACCTTCTAATATATCGTAGTTTATCATTGAAAATACCTTCTAATATATCGTAGTTTATCATTGAAAATACCTTATAATATAACGTAATATGCAGTGTATCATTGAAAATACCTTCTAATATATCGTAGTTTATCATTGAAAATACGTTATAATATAACGTAATATGCAGTGTATCATTGAAAATACCTTCTAATATATCGTAGTTTATCATTGAAAATACCTTATAATATAACGTAATATGCAGTGTATCATTGAAAATACCTTCTAATATATCGTAGTTTATCATTGAAAATACCTTATAATATAACGTAATATGCAGTGTATCATTGAAAATACCTTCTAATATATCGTAGTTTATCATTGAAAATACCTTATAATATAACGTAATATGCAGTGTATCATTGAAAATACCTTATAATATAACGTAATATACAGTGTATCATTGAAAATACCTTATAACATATCGTAATATGCAGTGTATCATTGAAAATACCTGGTAATATAACGTAATATGCTGTGTATCATTGAAAATACCTTATAATATAACGTAATATGCAGTGTATCATTGAAAATACCTTATAATATAACGTAATATGCAGTGTATCATTGAAAATACCTTACGATATAACGTAATATGCAGTGTATCATTGAAAATACCTTATATCATATCGTAATATGCAGTGTATCATAGAAAATACCTAATAATATAACGTAATATGCAGTGTATCATTGAAAATACCTTATAATATAACGTTATATGCAGTGTATCATTGAAAATACCTTATATCATATCGTAATATGCAGTGTATCATTGAAAATACCTTATAACATATCTGTAATTTGTAGTGTATCTTTGAAAATACCTTATAATATAACGTAATATGCAGTGTATCATTGAAAATACCTTCTAATATATCGTAGTTTATAATTGAAAATACCTTATAATATAACGTAATATGCAGTGTATCATTGAAAATACCTTCTAATATAACGTAATATGCAGTTTATCATTGAAAATACCTTATAATATAACGTAATATGCAGTGTATCATTGAAAATACCTTATAATATAACGTAATATGCAGTGTATCATGGAAAATACCTTATAATATAACGTAATATGCAGTGTATCATTGAAAATACCTTACGATATAACGTAATATGCCGTGTATCATTGAAAACACCTTATATCATATCGTAATATGCAGTGTATCATTGAAAATACCTTATAATATAACGTAATATGCAGTGTATCATTGAAAATACCTTATAATATAACGTAATATGCAGTGTATCATTGAAAATACCTTATAATATAACGTAATATGCAGTGTATCATTGAAAATACCTTCTAATATATCGTAGTTTATCATTGAAAATACCTTATAATATAACGTAATATGCAGTGTATCATTGAAAATACCTTCTAATATATCGTAGTTTATCATTGAAAATACCTTATAATATAACGTAATATGCAGTGTATCATTGAAAATACCTTCTAATATATCGTAGTTTATCATTGAAAATACGTTATAATATAACGTAATATGCAGTGTATCATTGAAAATACCTTATAATATAACGTAATATACAGTGTATCATTGAAAATACCTTATAACATATCGTAATATGCAGTGTATCATTGAAAATACCTGGTAATATAACGTAATATGCTGTATATCATTGAAAATACCTTATAATATAACGTAATATGCAGTGTATCATTGAAAATACCTTATAATATAACGTAATATGCAGTGTATCATTGAAAATACCTTACGATATAACGTAATATGCAGTGTATCATTGAAAATACCTTATATCATATCGTAATATGCAGTGTATCATAGAAAATACCTAATAATATAACGTAATATGCAGTGTATCATTGAAAATACCTTATAATATAACGTAATATGCAGTGTATCATTGAAAATACCTTATATCATATCGTAATATGCAGTGTATCATTGAAAATACCTTATAATATAACGTAACATGCAGTGTATCATAGAAAATACCATGTAATATAACGTAATATACAGTGTATCATTGAAAATACCTTATAATATAACGTAATATGCAGTGTATCATTGAAAATACCTTCTAATATATCGTAGTTTATAATTGAAAATACCTTATAATATAACGTAATATGCAGTGTATCATTGAAAATACCTTATAATATAGCGTAATATCCTGTGTATCATTGAAAATACCTTATAATATAACGTAATATGCAGTGTATCATGGAAAATACCTTATAATATAACGTAATATGCAGTGTATCATTGAAAATACCTTACGATATAACGTAATATGCCGTGTATCATTGAAAACACCTTATATCATATCGTAATATGCAGTGTATCATTGAAAATACCTTATAATATAACGTAATATGCAGTGTATCATTGAAAATACCTTATAATATAACGTAATATACAGTGTATCATTGAAAATACCTTATAACATATCGTAATATGCAGTGTATCATTGAAAATACCTTCTAATATATCGTAGTTTATTATTGAAAATACCTTCTAATATATCGTAGTTTATCATTGAAAATACCTTCTAATATATCGTAGTTTATCATTGAAAATACCTTATAATATAACGTAATATGCAGTGTATCATTGAAAATACCTTCTAATATATCGTAGTTTATCATTGAAAATACGTTATAATATAACGTAATATGCAGTGTATCATTGAAAATACCTTCTAATATATCGTAGTTTATCATTGAAAATACCTTATAATATAACGTAATATGCAGTGTATCATTGAAAATACCTTCTAATATATCGTAGTTTATCATTGAAAATACCTTATAATATAACGTAATATGCAGTGTATCATTGAAAATACCTTCTAATATATCGTAGTTTATCATTGAAAATACGTTATAATATAACGTAATATGCAGTGTATCATTGAAAATACCTTATAATATAACGTAATATACAGTGTATCATTGAAAATACCTTATAACATATCGTAATATGCAGTGTATCATTGAAAATACCTGGTAATATAACGTAATATGCTGTGTATCATTGAAAATACCTTATAATATAACGTAATATGCAGTGTATCATTGAAAATACCTTATAATATAACGTAATATGCAGTGTATCATTGAAAATACCTTACGATATAACGTAATATGCAGTGTATCATTGAAAATACCTTATATCATATCGTAATATGCAGTGTATCATAGAAAATACCTAATAATATAACGTAATATGCAGTGTATCATTGAAAATACCTTATAATATAACGTTATATGCAGTGTATCATTGAAAATACCTTATATCATATCGTAATATGCAGTGTATCATTGAAAATACCTTATAACATATCTGTAATTTGTAGTGTATCTTTGAAAATACCTTATAATATAACGTAATATGCAGTGTATCATTGAAAATACCTTATAATATAGCGTAATATCCTGTGTATCATTGAAAATACCTTATAATATAACGTAATATGCAGTGTATCATGGAAAATACCTTATAATATAACGTAATATGCAGTGTATCATTGAAAATACCTTACGATATAACGTAATATGCCGTGTATCATTGAAAACACCTTATATCATATCGTAATATGCAGTGTATCATTGAAAATACCTTATAATATAACGTAATATGCAGTGTATCATTGAAAATACCTTATAATATAACGTAATATGCAGTGTATCATTGAAAATACCTTATAATATAACGTAATATGCAGTGTATCATTGAAAATACCTTCTAATATATCGTAGTTTATCATTGAAAATACCTTATAATATAACGTAATATGCAGTGTATCATTGAAAATACCTTCTAATATATCGTAGTTTATCATTGAAAATACCTTATAATATAACGTAATATGCAGTGTATCATTGAAAATACCTTCTAATATATCGTAGTTTATCATTGAAAATACGTTATAATATAACGTAATATGCAGTGTATCATTGAAAATACCTTATAATATAACGTAATATACAGTGTATCATTGAAAATACCTTATAACATATCGTAATATGCAGTGTATCATTGAAAATACCTGGTAATATAACGTAATATGCTGTATATCATTGAAAATACCTTATAATATAACGTAATATGCAGTGTATCATTGAAAATACCTTATAATATAACGTAATATGCAGTGTATCATTGAAAATACCTTACGATATAACGTAATATGCAGTGTATCATTGAAAATACCTTATATCATATCGTAATATGCAGTGTATCATAGAAAATACCTAATAATATAACGTAATATGCAGTGTATCATTGAAAATACCTTATAATATAACGTAATATGCAGTGTATCATTGAAAATACCTTATATCATATCGTAATATGCAGTGTATCATTGAAAATACCTTATAATATAACGTAACATGCAGTGTATCATAGAAAATACCATGTAATATAACGTAATATACAGTGTATCATTGAAAATACCTTATAATATAACGTAATATGCAGTGTATCATTGAAAATACCTTCTAATATATCGTAGTTTATAATTGAAAATACCTTAT
Organism: Lasioglossum lativentre; assembly: GCA_916610255.1. Classification (NCBI taxonomy): domain Eukaryota; kingdom Metazoa; phylum Arthropoda; class Insecta; order Hymenoptera; family Halictidae; genus Lasioglossum; species Lasioglossum lativentre. Next base: position 39,517 of record CAKAJI010001046.1, read on the forward strand.
AATATAACGTAATATGCAGTGTATCATTGAAAATACCTTATAATATAGCGTAATATCCTGTGTATCATTGAAAATACCTTATAATATAACGTAATATGCAGTGTATCATTGAAAATACCTTATAATATAACGTAATATGCAGTGTATCATTGAAAATACCTTCTAATATATCGTAGTTTATCATTGAAAATACCTTATAATATAACGTAATATGCAGTGTATCATTGAAAATACCTTATAATATAACGTAATATGCAGTGTATCATTGAAAATACCTTATAATATAACGTAATATGCAGTGTACCATTGAAAATACCTTATAACATATCTGTAATTTGTAGTGTATCTTTGAAAATACCTTATAATATAGCGTAATATCCAGTGTATCATTGAAAATACCTTATAATATAACGTAATATGCAGTGTATCATTGAAAATACCTTACGATATAACGTAATATGCAGTGTATCATTGAAAATACCTTACGATATAACGTAATATGCAGTGTATCATTGAAAATACCTTATATCATATCGTAATATGCAGTGTATCATTGAAAATACCTTATAATATAACGTAATATGCAGTGTATCATAGAAAATACCATGTAATATAACGTAATATACAGTGTATCATTGAAAATACCTTATAATATAACGTAATATGCAGTTTATCATTGAAAATACCTTCTAATATATCTTAGTTTATCATTGAAAATACCTTATAATATAACGTAATATGCAGTGTATCATTGAAAATACCTTATAATATATCGTAGTTTATCATTGAAAATACCTTATAATATAACGTAATATGCAGTGTATCATTGAAAATACCTTCTAATATATCGTAGTTTATCATTGAAAATACCTTATAATATAACGTAATATGCAGTGTATCATTGAAAATACCTTATAATATAACGTAATATACAGTGTATCATAGAAAATACCATGTAATATAACGTAATATACAGTGTATCATTGAAAATACCTTATAATATAACGTAATATGCAGTGTATCATTGAAAATACCTTCTAATATATCGTAGTTTATCATTGAAAATACCCTATAATATAACGTAATATGCAGTGCATCATTGAAAATACCTTATAATATAACGTAATATGCAGTGTATCATTGAAAATACCTTATAATATAACGTAATATGCAGTGTATCATTGAAAATACCTTATAATATAACGTAATATGCAGTGTATCATTGAAAATACCTTATAATATAACGTAATATGCAGTGTATCATAGAAAATACCATGTAATATAACGTAATATACAGTGTATCATTGAAAATACCTTATAATATAACGTAATATGCAGTGTATCAGTGAAAATACCTTCTAATATATCGTAGTTTATCATTGAAAATACCTTATAATATAACATAATATGCAGTGTATCATTGAAAATACCTTATAATATAACGTAATATGCAGTGTACCATTGAAAATACCTTATAATATAACGTAATATGCAGTGTATCATTGAAAATACCTTATATCATATCGTAATATGCAGTGTATCATTGAAAATACCTTATAATATAACGTAACATGCAGTGTATCATAGAAAATACCATGTAATATAACGTAATATACAGTGTATCATTGAAAATACCTTATAATATAACGTAATATGCAGTGTATCATTGAAAATACCTTCTAATATATCGTAGTTTATAATTGAAAATACCTTATAATATAACGTAATATGCAGTGTATCATTGAAAATACCTTATAATATAGCGTAATATCCTGTGTATCATTGAAAATACCTTATAATATAACGTAATATGCAGTGTATCATTGAAAATACCTTATAATATAACGTAATATGCAGTGTATCATTGAAAATACCTTCTAATATATCGTAGTTTATCATTGAAAATACCTTATAATATAACGTAATATGCAGTGTATCATTGAAAATACCTTATAATATAACGTAATATGCAGTGTACCATTGAAAATACCTTATAACATATCTGTAATTTGTAGTGTATCTTTGAAAATACCTTATAATATAGCGTAATATCCAGTGTATCATTGAAAATACCTTATAATATAACGTAATATGCAGTGTATCATTGAAAATACCTTACGATATAACGTAATATGCAGTGTATCATTGAAAATACCTTACGATATAACGTAATATGCAGTGTATCATTGAAAATACCTTATATCATATCGTAATATGCAGTGTATCATTGAAAATACCTTATAATATAACGTAATATGCAGTGTATCATAGAAAATACCATGTAATATAACGTAATATACAGTGTATCATTGAAAATACCTTATAATATAACGTAATATGCAGTGTATCATTGAAAATACCTTATAATATAGCGTAATATCCTGTGTATCATTGAAAATACCTTATAATATAACGTAATATGCAGTGTATCATTGAAAATACCTTATAATATAACGTAATATGCAGTGTATCATTGAAAATACCTTCTAATATATCGTAGTTTATCATTGAAAATACCTTATAATATAACGTAATATGCAGTGTATCATTGAAAATACCTTATAATATAACGTAATATGCAGTGTACCATTGAAAATACCTTATAACATATCTGTAATTTGTAGTGTATCTTTGAAAATACCTTATAATATAGCGTAATATCCAGTGTATCATTGAAAATACCTTATAATATAACGTAATATGCAGTGTATCATTGAAAATACCTTACGATATAACGTAATATGCAGTGTATCATTGAAAATACCTTACGATATAACGTAATATGCAGTGTATCATTGAAAATACCTTATATCATATCGTAATATGCAGTGTATCATTGAAAATACCTTATAATATAACGTAATATGCAGTGTATCATAGAAAATACCATGTAATATAACGTAATATACAGTGTATCATTGAAAATACCTTATAATATAACGTAATATGCAGTGTATCATTGAAAATACCTTCTAATATATCTTAGTTTATCATTGAAAATACCTTATAATATAACGTAATATGCAGTGTATCATTGAAAATACCTTCTAATATATCGTAGTTTATCATTGAAAATACCTTATAATATAACGTAATATGCAGTGTATCATTGAAAATACCTTCTAATATATCGTAGTTTATCATTGAAAATACCTTATAATATAACGTAATATGCAGTGTATCATTGAAAATACCTTGTAATATAACGTAATATGCAGTGTATCATTGAAAATACCTTATATCATATCGTAATATGCAGTGTATCATTGAAAATACCTTATAATATAACGTAACATGCAGTGTATCATAGAAAATACCATGTAATATAACGTAATATACAGTGTATCATTGAAAATACCTTATAATATAACGTAATATGCAGTGTATCATTGAAAATACCTTCTAATATATCGTAGTTTATAATTGAAAATACCTTATAATATAACGTAATATGCAGTGTATCATTGAAAATACCTTATAATATAGCGTAATATCCTGTGTATCATTGAAAATACCTTATAATATAACGTAATATGCAGTGTATCATTGAAAATACCTTATAATATAACGTAATATGCAGTGTATCATTGAAAATACCTTCTAATATATCGTAGTTTATCATTGAAAATACCTTATAATATAACGTAATATGCAGTGTATCATTGAAAATACCTTATAATATAACGTAATATGCAGTGTATCATTGAAAATACCTTATAATATAACGTAATATGCAGTGTACCATTGAAAATACCTTATAACATATCTGTAATTTGTAGTGTATCTTTGAAAATACCTTATAATATAGCGTAATATCCAGTGTATCATTGAAAATACCTTATAATATAACGTAATATGCAGTGTATCATTGAAAATACCTTACGATATAACGTAATATGCAGTGTATCATTGAAAATACCTTACGATATAACGTAATATGCAGTGTATCATTGAAAATACCTTATATCATATCGTAATATGCAGTGTATCATTGAAAATACCTTATAATATAACGTAATATGCAGTGTATCATAGAAAATACCATGTAATATAACGTAATATACAGTGTATCATTGAAAATACCTTATAATATAACGTAATATGCAGTGTATCATTGAAAATACCTTCTAATATATCTTAGTTTATCATTGAAAATACCTTATAATATAACGTAATATGCAGTGTATCATTGAAAATACCTTATAATATATCGTAGTTTATCATTGAAAATACCTTATAATATAACGTAATATGCAGTGTATCATTGAAAATACCTTCTAATATATCGTAGTTTATCATTGAAAATACCTTATAATATAACGTAATATGCAGTGTATCATTGAAAATACCTTGTAATATAACGTAATATGCAGTGTATCATTGAAAATACCTTATAATATAACGTAATATGCAGTGTATCATTGAAAATACCTTATAATATAACGTAATATGCAGTGTATCATTGAAAATACCTTATAATATAACGTAATATGCAGTGTATCATTGAAAATACCTTACGATATAACGTAATATGCAGTGTATCATTGAAAATACCTTATATCATATCGTAATATGCAGTGTATCATAGAAAATACCTAATAATATAACGTAATATGCAGTGTATCATTGAAAA
>CAKAJI010001047.1:0-18333 GCA_916610255.1 Lasioglossum lativentre
ATAAGGTATTTTCAATGATACACTGCATATTACGTTATATTATAAGTTATTTTCAATGATACACTGCATATTACATTATTTTATAATGTATTTTCAATGGGAGACTGCATATTACGTTATATTATAAGCTATTTTCAATGATACACTACAAATTACGATATATTATAAGGTATTTTCAATGATACACTGCATATTACATTACATTATAAGGTATTTTCAATGATAAACTACTATATATAATAAGGTATTTTCAATGATACACTGCATATTACGTTATATTATAAGGTATTTTCAATGATACACTGCATATTACATTACATTATAAGGTATTTTCAATGATACACTGCATATTACATTACATTATAAGGTATTTTCAATGATACACTGCATATTACGTTATATTATAAAGTATTTTCAATGATACACTGCATATTACATTATATTATAAGTTATTTTCAATGATACACTGCATATTACATTATTTTATAATGTATTTTCAATGGGAGACTGCATATTACGTTATATTATAAGCTATTTTCAATGATACACTGCATATTACTTTATATTATAAGGTATTTTCAATAATACACTACAAATTACGTTATATTATAAGGTATTTTCAATGATACACTACAAATTACGCTATATTCTAAAGTATTTTCAATGATACACGGTATATTACGTTACATTATAAGGTATTTGCAATGATACACTGCATATTACGTTATATTATAAGGTATTTTCAATGATACACAGCATATTACGTTATATTATAAGGTATTTTCAATGAATCACTGCATATTACGTTATATTATAAGGTATTTTCAATGCTACACAGCATATTACGTTATATTATAAGGTATTTTCAATGAATCACTGCATATTACGTTATACTATAAGGTATTTTCAATGATACACTACAAATTACGATATATTATAAGGTATTTTCAATGATACACAGCATATTACGTTATATTATAAGGTATTTTCAATGATAAACTACTATATATTGTAAGGTATTTTCAATGATACACTGCATATTACGTTATATTATAAGTATTTTCAATGGTATACTGCATATTACGTTATTTTATAAGGTATTTTTAATGATATATATCATATTACGTTATATTATAAGGTATTTTCAATGGTAGACTGCATATTACGTTATATTATAAGGTATTTTCAATGATACACCGCATATTACGTTATATTATAAGGTATTTTCAATGATACACTGCATATTATGTAATATTATAAGGTATTTTCAATGATACTCTGCATATTACGTTATATGATAAGGTATTTTCAATGATACACTGCATATTACGTTATATTATAAGTTATTTTCAATGATACACTGCATATTACATTATTTTATAATGTATTTTCAATGGTAGACTGCATATTACGTTATATTATAAGGTATTTTCAATGATACACTGCATATTACGTAATATTATAAGGTATTTTCAATGATACACTGCATACTACGTTACATTATCAGGTATTTTCAATGATACACTGCATATTACATTATTTTATAATGTATTTTCAATGGGAGACTGCATATTACGTTATATTATAAGCTATTTTCAATGATACACTGCATATTACTTTATATTATAAGGTATTTTCAATAATACACTACAAATTACGTTATATTACAAGGTATTTTCAATGATACACTACAAATTACGCTATATTCTAAAGTATTTTCAATGATACACTGTATATTACGTTATATTATAAGGTATTTTCAATAATACACTGCATATTACGTTATATTATAAGGTATTTTCAATGATACACTACAAATTACGCTATATTCTAAAGTATTTTCAATGATACACTGTATATTACGTTACATTATAAGGTATTTGCAATGATACACTGCATATTACGTTATATTATAAGGTATTTTCAATGATACACAGCATATTACGTTATATTATAAGGTATTTTCAATGAATCACTGCATATTACGTTATATTATAAGGTATTTTCAATGCTACACAGCATATTACGTTATATTATAAGGTATTTTCAATGAATCACTGCATATTACGTTATACTATAAGGTATTTTCAATGATACACTACAAATTACGATATATTATAAGGTATTTTCAATGATACACAGCATATTACGTTATATTATAAGGTATTTTCAATGATAAACTACTATATATTGTAAGGTATTTTCAATGATACACTGCATATTACGTTATATTATAAGTATTTTCAATGGTATACTGCATATTACGTTATTTTATAAGGTATTTTTAATGATATATATCATATTACGTTATATTATAAGGTATTTTCAATGGTAGACTGCATATTACGTTATATTATAAGGTATTTTCAATGATACACCGCATATTACGTTATATTATAAGGTATTTTCAATGATACACTGCATATTACGTAATATTACAAGGTATTTTCAATGATACACTGCATATTACGTTATATGATAAGGTATTTTCAATGATACACTGCATATTACGTTATATTATAAGTTATTTTCAATGATACACTGCATATTACATTATTTTATAATGTATTTTCAATGGTAGACTGCATATTACGTTATATTATAAGGTATTTTCAATGATACACTGCATATTACGTAATATTATAAGGTATTTTCAATGATACACTGCATACTACGTTACATTATCAGGTATTTTCAATGATACACTGCATATTACATTATTTTATAATGTATTTTCAATGGGAGACTGCATATTACGTTATATTATAAGCTATTTTCAATGATACACTGCATATTACTTTATATTATAAGGTATTTTCAATAATACACTACAAATTACGTTATATTACAAGGTATTTTCAATGATACACTACAAATTACGCTATATTCTAAAGTATTTTCAATGATACACTGTATATTACGTTATATTATAAGGTATTTTCAATAATACACTGCATATTACGTTATATTATAAGGTATTTTCAATGATACACTGCATATTACGTTATATTATAAGTTATTTTCAATGATACACTGCATATTACATTATTTTATAATGTATTTTCAATGGGAGACTGCATATTACGTTATATTATAAGCTATTTTCAATGATACACTACAAATTACGATATATTATAAGGTATTTTCAATGATACACTGCATATTACATTACATTATAAGGTATTTTCAATGATAAACTACTATATATAATAAGGTATTTTCAATGATACACTGCATATTACGTTATATTATAAGGTATTTTCAATGATACACTGCATATTACATTACATTATAAGGTATTTTCAATGATACACTGCATATTACATTACATTATAAGGTATTTTCAATGATACACTGCATATTACGTTATATTATAAAGTATTTTCAATGATACACTGCATATTACATTATATTATAAGTTATTTTCAATGATACACTGCATATTACATTATTTTATAATGTATTTTCAATGGGAGACTGCATATTACGTTATATTATAAGCTATTTTCAATGATACACTGCATATTACCATATATAATAAGGTATTTTCAATGGTAGACTGCATATTACGTTATATTATAAGGTATTTTCAATGATACACTGCATATTACGTAATATTATAAGGTATTTTCAATGATACACTGCATACTACGTTACATTATCAGGTATTTTCAATGATACACTGCATATTACATTATTTTATAATGTATTTTCAATGGGAGACTGCATATTACGTTATATTATAAGCTATTTTCAATGATACACTGCATATTACTTTATATTATAAGGTATTTTCAATAATACACTACAAATTACGTTATATTATAAGGTATTTTCAATGATACACTACAAATTACGCTATATTCTAAAGTATTTTCAATGATACACTGTATATTACGTTATATTATAAGGTATTTTCAATAATACACTGCATATTACGTTATATTATAAGGTATTTTCAATGATACACTGCATATTACGTTATATTATAAGTTATTTTCAATGATACACTGCATATTACATTATTTTATAATGTATTTTCAATGGGAGACTGCATATTACGTTATATTATAAGCTATTTTCAATGATACACTACAAATTACGATATATTATAAGGTATTTTCAATGATACACTGCATATTACATTACATTATAAGGTATTTTCAATGATAAACTACTATATATAATAAGGTATTTTCAATGATACACTGCATATTACGTTATATTATAAGTTATTTTCAATGATACACTGCATATTACATTATTTTATAATGTATTTTCAATGGTAGACTGCATATTACGTTATATTATAAGGTATTTTCAATGATACACTGCATATTACGTAATATTATAAGGTATTTTCAATGATACACTGCATACTACGTTACATTATCAGGTATTTTCAATGATACACTGCATATTACATTATTTTATAATGTATTTTCAATGGGAGACTGCATATTACGTTATATTATAAGCTATTTTCAATGATACACTGCATATTACTTTATATTATAAGGTATTTTCAATAATACACTACAAATTACGTTATATTATAAGGTATTTTCAATGATACACTACAAATTACGCTATATTCTAAAGTATTTTCAATGATACACTGTATATTACGTTACATTATAAGGTATTTGCAATGATACACTGCATATTACGTTATATTATAAGGTATTTTCAATGATACACAGCATATTACGTTATATTATAAGGTATTTTCAATGATACACTACAAATTACGATATATTATAAAGTATTTTCAATGATACATTGCATATTACGTTATATTATAAGGTATTTTCAATGATACACTACAATTACGATATATTCTAAAGTATTTTCAATGATACACTGTATATTACGTTATATTATAAGGTATTTTCAATGATACACTGCGTATTACGTTATATTATAAGTTATTTTCATTGATAGACTGCATATTACCTTATATAATAAGGTATTTTCAATGATAAACTGCAAATATCACGTTATATTATAAGGTATTTTCAATGATACACTGCATATTACGTTATACTATAAGGTATTTTCAATGATACACTACAAATTACGATATATTATAAGGTATTTTCAATGATACACAGCATATTACGTTATATTATAAGGTATTTTCAATGATAAACTACTATATATTGTAAGGTATTTTCAATGATACACTGCATATTACGTTATATTATAAGTATTTTCAATGGTATAGTGCATATTACGTTATTTTATAAGGTATTTTTAATGATATATATCATATTACGTTATATTATAAGGTATTTTCAATGGTAGACTGCATATTACGTTATATTATAAGGTATTTTCAATGATACACTGCATATTACATTATTTTACAATGTATTTTCAATGGTAGACTGCATATTACGTTATATTATAAGGTATTTTCAATGATACACTGCATATTACGTAATATTATAAGGTATTTTCAATGATACACTGCATACTACGTTACATTATCAGGTATTTTCAATGATACACTGCATATTACATTATTTTATAATGTATTTTCAATGGGAGACTGCATATTACGTTATATTATAAGCTATTTTCAATGATACACTGCATATTACTTTATATTATAAGGTATTTTCAATAATACACTACAAATTACGTTATATTATAAGGTATTTTCAATGATACACTACAAATTACGCTATATTCTAAAGTATTTTCAATGATACACTGTATATTACGTTACATTATAAGGTATTTTCAATGATACACTGCATATTACGTTATATTATAAGGTATTTTCAATGATACACAGCATATTACGTTATATTATAAGGTATTTTCAATGAATCACTGCATATTACGTTATATTATAAGGTATTTTCAATGCTACACAGCATATTACGTTATATTATAAGGTATTTTCAATGAATCACTGCATATTACGTTATATTATAAGGAATTTTAAATGATACAGTACATATTACATTATATTATAAGGTATTTTCAATGATACACTGCATATTACGTTATATTATAAGGTATTTTCAGTGATAGACTGGATATTACGTTATATTATAAGGTATTTTCAATGATACACTGCATATTACGTTATATTATACGGTATTTCCAATGATAGACTGCATATTACATTGTATTATAAGGTATTTTCAATGATACACTGCATATTACGTTATATTATAAGGTATTTTCAATGATACACTGCATATTACGTTATATTATAAGCTATTTTCAATGATACACTGCATTTTACTTTATATTATAATATATTTTCAATGATACACTACAAATTACGTTATATTATAAGGTATTTTCAATGATACACTACAAATTACGATATATTATAAGGTATTTTCAATGATAAACTACTATATATTGTAAGGTATTTTCAATGATACACTGCATATTACGTTATATTATAAGTATTTTCAATGGTATACTGCATATTACGTTATTTTATAAGGTATTTTTAATGATATATATCATATTACGTTATATTATAAGGTATTTTCAATGGTAGACTGCATATTACGTTATATTATAAGGTATTTTCAATGATACACCGCATATTACGTTATATTATAAGGTATTTTCAATGATACACTGCATATTACGTAATATTATAAGGTATTTTCAATGATACACTGCATATTACGTTATATGATAAGGTATTTTCAATGATACACTGCATATTACGTTATATTATAAGTTATTTTCAATGATACACTGCATATTACATTATTTTATAATGTATTTTCAATGGTAGACTGCATATTACGTTATATTATAAGGTATTTTCAATGATACACTGCATATTACGTAATATTATAAGGTATTTTCAATGATACACTGCATACTACGTTACATTATCAGGTATTTTCAATGATACACTGCATATTACATTATTTTATAATGTATTTTCAATGGGAGACTGCATATTACGTTATATTATAAGCTATTTTCAATGATACACTGCATATTACTTTATATTATAAGGTATTTTCAATAATACACTACAAATTACGTTATATTATAAGGTATTTTCAATGATACACTACAAATTACGCTATATTCTAAAGTATTTTCAATGATACACTGTATATTACGTTATATTATAAGGTATTTTCAATAATACAGTGCATATTACGTTATATTATAAGGTATTTTCAATGATACACTGCATATTACGTTATATTATAAGCTATTTTCAATGATACACTGTATTTTACTATATATTATAATATATTTTCAATGATACACTACAAATTACGTTATATTATAAGGTATTTTCAATGATACACTACAAATTACGATATATTATAAAGTATTTTCAATGATACATTGCATATTACGTTATATTATAAGGTATTTTCAATGATACACTATAATTACGATATATTCTAAAGTATTTTCAATAATACACTGTATATTACGTTATATTATAAGGTATTTTCGATGATACACTGCGTATTACGTTATATTATAAGTTATTTTCATTGATAGACTGCATATTACCTTATATAATAAGGTATTTTCAATGATAGACTGCAAATATCACGTTATATTATTAGGTATTTTCAATGATACACTGCATATTACGTTATATTATAAGCTATTTTCAATGATACACTGAATATTACGTTATATTATAAGGTATTTTCAATGATACACTACGATACATTATAAGTTATTTTCAATTATACACTGCATATTACGTTACATTATAAGGTATTTTCAATGATACACTGCATATTACGTTATATTATAAGGTATTTTCAATGAATCACAGCATATTACATTGTATTATAAGGTATTTTCAATGATACACTACAAATTACGCTATATTCTAAAGTATTTTCAATGATACACTGCATATTACGTTATATTATAATATATTTTCAATGATACACTACAAATTACGTTATATTATAAGGTATTTTCAATGATACACTACAAATTACGATATATTATAAAGTATTTTCAATGATACATTGCATATTACGATATATTATAAGGTATTTTCAATGATACACTACAATTACGATATATTCTAAAGTATTTTCAATGATACACTGTATATTACGTTATATTATAAGGTATTTTCAATGATACACTGCGTATTACGTTATATTATAAGTTATTTTCATTGATAGACTGCATATTACCTTATATAATAAGGTATTTTCAATGATAAACTGCAAATATCACGTTATATTATAAGGTATTTTCAATGATACACTGCATATTACGTTATACTATAAGGTATTTTCAATGATACACTACAAATTACGATATATTATAAGGTATTTTCAATGATACACAGCATATTACGTTATATTATAAGGTATTTTCAATGATACACTGCATATTACGTTATATTATAAGGTATTTTCAATGATACACTGCATATTACGTTATATTATAAGTTATTTTCAATGATACACTGCATATTACATTATTTTATAATGTATTTTCAATGGTAGACTGCATATTACGTTATATTATAAGGTATTTTCAATGATACACTGCATATTACGTAATATTATAAGGTATTTTCAATGATACACTGCATACTACGTTACATTATCAGGTATTTTCAATGATACACTGCATATTACATTATTTTATAATGTATTTTCAATGGGAGACTGCATATTACGTTATATTATAAGCTATTTTCAATGATACACTGCACATTACTTTATATTATAAGGTATTTTCAATAATACACTACAAATTACGTTATATTATAAGGTATTTTCAATGATACACAGCATATTACGTTATATTATAAGGTATTTTCAATGATACACTGTATATTACGTTATATTATAAGGTATTTTCAATGATACACTGCGTATTACGTTATATTATAAGTTATTTTCATTGATAGACTGCATATTACGTTATATTATAAGTTATTTTCATTGATAGACTGCATATTACCTTATATAATAAGGTATTTTCAATGATAAACTGCAAATATCACGTTATATTATAAGGTATTTTCAATGATACACTGCATATTACGTTATACTATAAGGTATTTTCAATGATACACTACAAATTACGATATATTATAAGGTATTTTCAATGATACACAGCATATTACGTTATATTATAAGGTATTTTCAATGATACACTGCATATTACGTTATATTATAAGGTATTTTCAATGATACACTGCATATTACGTTATATTATAAGTTATTTTCAATGATACACTGCATATTACATTATTTTATAATGTATTTTCAATGGTAGACTGCATATTACGTTATATTATAAGGTATTTTCAATGATACACTGCATATTACGTAATATTATAAGGTATTTTCAATGATACACTGCATACTACGTTACATTATCAGGTATTTTCAATGATACACTGCATATTACATTATTTTATAATGTATTTTCAATGGGAGACTGCATATTACGTTATATTATAAGCTATTTTCAATGATACACTGCACATTACTTTATATTATAAGGTATTTTCAATAATACACTACAAATTACGTTATATTATAAGGTATTTTCAATGATACACAGCATATTACGTTATATTATAAGGTATTTTCAATGATACACTGTATATTACGTTATATTATAAGGTATTTTCAATGATACACTGCGTATTACGTTATATTATAAGTTATTTTCATTGATAGACTGCATATTACCTTATATAATAAGGTATTTTCAATGATAGACTGCAAATATCACGTTATATTATAAGGTATTTTCAATGATACACTGCATATTACGTTATATTATAAGCTATTTTCAATGATACACTGAATATTACGTTATATTATAAGGTATTTTCAATGATACACTACGATAAATTATAAGTTATTTTCATTGATACACTGCATATTACGTTACATTATAAGGTATTTTCAATGATACACTGCATATTACGTTATATTATAAGGTATTTTCAATGATACACAGCATATTACGTTATATTATAAGGTATTTTCAATGAATCACTGCATATTACGTTATATTATAAGGTATTTTCAATGCTACACAGCATATTACGTTATATTATAAGGTATTTTCAATGAATCACTGCATATTACGTTATATTATAAGGAATTTTAAATGATACAGTACATATTACATTATATTATAAGGTATTTTCAATGATACACTGCATATTACGTTATATTATAAGGTATTTTCAGTGATAGACTGGATATTATGTTATATTATAAGGTATTTTCAATGATACACTGCATATTACGTTATATTATAAGGTATTTTCAATGATACACTGCATATTACGTTATATTATAAGCTATTTTCAATGATACACTGCATTTTACTTTATATTATAATATATTTTCAATGATACACTACAATTACGATATATTCTAAAGTATTTTCAATGATACACTGTATATTACGTTATATTATAAGGTATTTTCAATGATACACTGCGTATTACGTTATATTATAAGTTATTTTCATTGATAGACTGCATATTACCTTATATAATAAGGTATTTTCAATGATAAACTGCAAATATCACGTTATATTATAAGGTATTTTCAATGATACACTGCATATTACGTTATACTATAAGGTATTTTCAATGATACACTACAAATTACGATATATTATAAGGTATTTTCAATGATACACAGCATATTACGTTATATTATAAGGTATTTTCAATGATAAACTACTATATATTATAAGGTATTTTCAATGATACACTGCATATTACGTTATATTATAAGTATTTTCAATGGTATACTGCATATTACGTTATTTTATAAGGTATTTTTAATGATATATATCATATTACGTTATATTATAAGGTATTTTCAATGGTAGACTGCATATTACGTTATATTATAAGGTATTTTCAATGATACACCGCATATTACGTTATATTATAAGGTATTTTCAATGATACACTGCATATTACGTAATATTATAAGGTATTTTCAATGATACACTGCATATTACGTTATATGATAAGGTATTTTCAATGATACACTGCATATTACGTTATATTATAAGGTTTATTCAATGATGCACTGCATATTACGTTATACTATAAGGTATTTTCAATGATACACTACAAATTACGATATATTATAAGGTATTTTCAATGATACACTGCATATTACGTTATATTATAAGGTATTTTCATTGATAGACTAGAATTACCATATATTCTAAGGTATTTTCAATGATACACTACAAATTACGATATATTATAAGGTATTTTCAATGATAACCTGCATATTACGTTATATTATAAGGTATTTTCAATAATACACCGCATATTACGTTATATTATAAGGTATTTTCAATGATGCACTGCATATTACGTTATATTATAAGGTATTTTCAATGATACACTGCATATTACGTTATATTATAAGTATTTTCAATGGTATACTGCATATTACGTTATTTTATAAGGTATTTTTAATGATATATATCATATTACGTTATATTATAAGGTATTTTCAATGGTAGACTGCATATTACGTTATATTATAAGGTATTTTCAATGATACACTGCATATTACGTAATATTATAAGGTATTTTCAATGATACACTGCATATTACGTTATATGATAAGGTATTTTCAATGATACACTGCATATTACGTTATATTATAAGGTTTATTCAATGATGCACTGCATATTACGTTATACTATAAGGTATTTTCAATGATACACTACAAATTACGATATATTATAAGGTATTTTCAATGATACACTGCATATTACGTTATATTATAAGGTATTTTCATTGATAGACTAGAATTACCATATATTCTAAGGTATTTTCAATGATACACTACAAATTACGATATATTATAAGGTATTTTCAATGATAACCTGCATATTACGTTATATTATAAGGTATTTTCAATAATACACCGCATATTACGTTATATTATAAGGTATTTTCAATGATGCACTGCATATTACGTTATATTATAAGGTATTTTCAATGATACACTGCATGTTACGTAATATTATAAGGTATTTTCAATGATACACTGCATATTACATTATATGATAAGGTATTTTCAATGATACACTGCATATTACGTTATATTATAAGGTATTGTCAATGATACACTGCATATTACGTTATATTATAAGGTATTTTCAATGATACACCGCATATTACGTTATATTATAAGGTATTTTCAATGATGCACTGCATATTACGTTATACTATAAGGTATTTTCAATGATACACTACACATTACGATATATTATAAAGTATTTTCAATGATACACTGCATATTACGTTATGTTATAAGGTATTTTCATTGATAGACTAGAATTACGATATATTCTAAGGTATTTTCAATGGTACACTGCATATTACGTTATATTATAAGGTATTTTCAATGATACACCGCATATTACGTTATATTATAAGGTATTTTCAATGATACACTGCATATTACGTAATATTATAAGGTATTTTCAATGATACACTGCATATTACGTTATATGATAAGGTATTTTGAATGATACACTGCATATTACGTTATATTATAAGGTTTTTTCAATGATGCACTGCATATTACGTTATACTATAAGGTATTTTCAATGATACACTACAAATTACGATATATTATAAGGTATTTTCAATGATACACAGCATATTACGTTATATTATAAGGTATTTTCAATGATAAACTACTATATATTCTAAGGTATTTTCAATGATACACAGCATATTACGTTATATTATAAGGTTTTTTCAATGATACACTGCATATTAAGTTATATTATAAGGTATTTTCACGGATACACCGCATATTACGTTATATTATAAGGTATTTTCAGTGATACACTGCATATTACGTTATATTATAAGGTATTGTCAATGATACACTGCATATTACGTTATATTATAAGGTATTTTCAATGATACACCGCATATTACGTTATATTATAAGGTATTTTCAATGATACACTGCATATTACGTAATATTATAAGGTATTTTCAATGATACACTGCATATTACGTTATATGATAAGGTATTTTGAATGATACACTGCATATTACGTTATATTATAAGGTTTTTTCAATGATGCACTGCATATTACGTTATACTATAAGGTATTTTCAATGATACACTACAAATTACGATATATTATAAGGTATTTTCAATGATACACAGCATATTACGTTATATTATAAGGTATTTTCAATGATAAACTACTATATATTATAAGGTATTTTCAATGATACACTGCATATTACGTTATATTATAAGTATTTTCAATGGTATACTGCATATTACGTTATTTTATAAGGTATTTTTAATGATATATATCATATTACGTTATATTATAAGGTATTTTCAATGGTAGACTGCATATTACGTTATATTATAAGGTATTTTCAATGATACACCGCATATTACGTTATATTATAAGGTATTTTCAATGATACACTGCATATTACGTAATATTATAAGGTATTTTCAATGATACACTGCATATTACGTTATATGATAAGGTATTTTCAATGATACACTGCATATTACGTTATATTATAAGGTATATTCAATGATGCACTGCATATTACGTTATACTATAAGGTATTTTCAATGATACACTACAAATTACGATATATTATAAGGTATTTTCAATGATACACTGCATATTACGTTATATTATAAGGTATTTTCATTGATAGACTAGAATTACCATATATTCTAAGGTATTTTCAATGATACACTACAAATTACGATATATTATAAGGTATTTTCAATGATAACCTGCATATTACGTTATATTATAAGGTATTTTCAATAATACACCGCATATTACGTTATATTATAAGGTATTTTCAATGATGCACTGCATATTACGTTATACTATAAGGTATTTTCAATGATACACTACACATTACGATATATTATAAAGTATTTTCAATGATACACTGCATATTACGTTATATTATAAGGTATTTTCATTGATAGACTAGAATTACCATATATTCTAAGGTATTTTCAATGATACACTGCATATTACGTAATATTATAAGGTATTTTCAATGATACACTGCATATTACGTTATATGATAAGGTATTTTGAATGATACACTGCATATTACGTTATATTATAAGGTTTTTTCAATGATGCACTGCATATTACGTTATACTATAAGGTATTTTCAATGATACACTACAAATTACGATATATTATAAGGTATTTTCAATGATACACAGCATATTACGTTATATTATAAGGTATTTTCAATGATAAACTACTATATATTATAAGGTATTTTCAATGATACACTGCATATTACGTTATATTATAAGGTATTTTCAATGATACACTGCATATTACGTAATATTATAAGGTATTTTCAATGATACACTGCATATTACGTTATATGATAAGGTATTTTCAATGATACACTGCATATTACGTTATATTATAAGGTATATTCAATGATGCACTGCATATTACGTTATACTATAAGGTATTTTCAATGATACACTACAAATTACGATATATTATAAGGTATTGTCAATGATACACTGCATATTACGTTATATTATAAGGTTTTTTCAATGATGCACTGCATATTACGTTATACTATAAGGTATTTTCAATGATACACTACAAATTACGATATATTATAAGGTATTTTCAATGATACACTGCATATTACGTTATATTATAAGGTATTTTCATTGATAGACTAGAATTACCATATATTCTAAGGTATTTTCAATGATACACTGCATATTACGTTATATTATAAGGTATTTTCAATGATAAACTACTATATATTATAAGGTATTTTCAATGATACACTGCATATTACTTCATATTATAAGGTATTTTCATTGATAGACTAGAATTACCATATATTCTAAGGTATTTTCAATGATACGCTACAAATTACGATATATTATAAGGTATTTTCAATGATAACCTGCATATTACGTTATATTATAAGGTATTTTCAATGGTAGACTGCATATTACGTTATATTATAAGGTATGTTCAATGGTACACCGCATATTACGTTATATTATAAGGTATTTTCAATGATACACTGCATATTACGTTATATTATAAGGTACTTTCAATGATACACTGCATATTACGTTATATGATAAGGTATTTTCAATGATACACTGCATATTACGTTATATTATAAAGTTTTTTCAATGATGCACTGCATATTACGTTATACTATAAGGTATTTTCAATGATACACTACAAATTACGATATATTATAAGGTATTTTCAATGATACACTGCATATTACGTTATATTATAAGGTATTTTCATTGATAGACTAGAATTACCATATATTCTAAGGTATTTTCAATGATACACTACAAATTACGATATATTATAAGGTATTTTCAATGATAACCAGCATATTACGTTATATTATAAGGTATTTTCAATGATACACCGCATATTACGTTATATTATAAGGTATTTTCAATGATGCACTGCATATTACGTTATACTATAAGGTATTTTCAATGATACACTACACATTATGATATATTATAAAGTATTTTCATTGATACACTGCATATTACGTTATATTATAATGTATTTTCATTGATAGACTAGAATTACCATATATTCTAAGGTATTTTCAATGATACACTGCATATTACGTTATATGATAAGGTATTTTCAATGATACACTGCATATTACGTTATATTATAAGGTTTTTTCAATGATAACCAGCATATTACGTTATATTATAAGGTATTTTCAATGATACACAGCATATTACGTTATATTATAAGGTATTTTCAATGATGCACTGCATATTACGTTATACTATAAGGTATTTTCAATGATACACTACACATTATGATATATTATAAAGTATTTTCAATGATACACTGCATATTACGTTATATTATAATGTATTTTCATTGATAGACTAGAATTACCATATATTCTAAGGTATTTTCAATGATACACTGCATATTACGTTATATTATAAGGTATTTTCAATGATACACTGCATATTACGTTATATTATAAGGTTTTTTCAATGATGCACTGCATATTACGTTATACTATAAGGTATTTTCAATGATAAACTACAAATTACGATATATTATAAGGTATTTTCAATGATACACTGCATATTACGTTATATTATAAGGAATTTTCATTGATAGACTAGAATTACCATATATTCTAAGGTATTTTCAATGATACACTGCATATTACGTTATATTATAAGGTATTTTCAATGATAAACTACTATATATTATAAGGTATTTTCAATGATACACTGCATATTACTTCATATTATAAGGTATTTTCATTGATAGACTAGAATTACCATATATTCTAAGGTATTTTCAATGATACGCTACAAATTACGATATATTATAAGGTATTTTCAATGATAACCTGCATATTACGTTATATTATAAGGTATTTTCAATGATACACTGCATATTATGTTATATTATAAGGTACTTTCAATGATACACTGCATATTACGTTATATGATAAGGTATTTTCAATGATACACTGCATATTACGTTATATTATAAGGTTTTTTCAATGATGCACTGCATATTACGTTATACTATAAGGTATTTTCAATGATACACTACAAATTACGATATATTATAAGGTATTTTCAATGATACACTGCATATTACGTTGTATTATAAGGTATTTTCATTGATAGACTAGAATTACCATATATTCTAAGGTATTTTCAATGATACTCTGCATATTACGTTATATCATAAGGTATTTTCACGGATACACCGCATATTACGTTATATTATAAGGTATTTTCAATGATACACTGCATATTACGTTATATTATAAGGTTTTTTCAATGATGCACTGCATATAACGTTATACTATAAGGTATTTTCAATGATACACTACAAATTACGATATATTATAAGGTATTTTCAATGATACACTGCATATTACGTTATATTATAAGGTTTTTTCAATGATGCACTGCATATTACGTTATACTATAAGGTATTTTCAATGATAAACTACTATATATTATAAGGTATTTTCAATGATACACTGCATATTACGTTATATTATAAGTATTTTCAATGGTATACTGCATATTACGTTATTTTATAAGGTATTTTTAATGATATATATCATATTACGTTATATTATAAGGTATTTTCAATGGTAGACTGCATATTACGTTATATTATAAGGTATTTTCAATGATACACCGCATATTACGTTATATTATAAGGTATTTTCAATGATACACTGCATATTACGTAATATTATAAGGTATTTTCAATGATACACTGCATATTACGTTATATGATAAGGTATTTTGAATGATACACTGCATATTACGTTATATTATAAGGTATTTTCATTGATAGACTAGAATTACCATATATTCTAAGGTATTTTCAATGATACAGTGCATATTACGTTATATTATAAGGTATTTTCAATGATAAACTACTATATATTATAAGGTATTTTCACTGATACACTGCATATTACGTTATATTATAAGGTATTTTCATTGATAGACTAGAATTACCATATATTCTAAGGTATTTTCAATGATACACTACAAATTACGATATATTATAAGGTATTTTCAATGATACACTGCATATTACGTTATATTATAAGGTATTTTCATTGATACACTACAAATTACGGTATATTCTAAGGTATTTTTAATGATATATATCATATTACGTTATATTATAAGGTTTTTTCAATGATACACTGCATATTAAGTTATATTATAAGGTATTTTCACGGATACACCGCATATTACGTTATATTATAAGGTATTTTCAGTGATACGCTGCATATTACGTTATGTTATAAGGTATTGTCAATGATACACTGCATATTACGTTATATTATAAGGTATTTTCATTGATAGACTAGAATTACCATATATTCTAAGGTATTTTCAATGATACACTACAAACTACGATATATTATAAGGTATTTTCAATGATAACCTGCATATTACGTTATATTATAAGGTATTTTCATTGATAGACTAGAATTACCATATATTCTAAGGTATTTTCAATGATACACTACAAATTACGATATATTATAAGGTATTTTCAATGATACACTGCATATTACGTTATATTATAAGGTATTTTCATTGATACACTACAAATTACGGTATATTCTAAGGTATTTTTAATGATATATATCATATTACGTTATATTATAAGGTTTTTTCAATGATACACTGCATATTAAGTTATATTATAAGGTATTTTCACGGATACACCGCATATTACGTTATATTATAAGGTATTTTCAGTGAT
>CAKAJI010001048.1:0-23685 GCA_916610255.1 Lasioglossum lativentre
TATTACGTTATATTATAAGGTATTTTCATTGATAGACTAGAATTACCATATATTCTAAGGTATTTTCAATGATACACTGCATATTACGTTATATTATAAGGTATTTTCAATGATAGACTAGAATTACCATATATTCTTTAGGTATTTTCAATGATACACTGCATATTACGTTATATTATAAGGTATTTTCAATGATAGACTAGAATTACCATATATGCTAAGGTATTTTCAATGATACACTACAAATTACGATATATTATAAGGTATTTTCAATGATAACCTGCATATTATGTTATATTATAAGGTATTTTCAATGATACACTACAAATTACGATATATTATAAGGTAGTTTCAATGATACACTACAAATTACGTTATATGAGAAGGTATTTTCATTGATACACTACAAATTACGATATATTATAAGGTATTTTCAATGGTACACTGCATATTACGTTATATTAAAAGGTATTTTCAATGACAGACTTCATATTACATTATTTTATAATGTATTTTCAATGGTAGACTGCATATTACGTTATATTATAAGGTATTTTCAGTGATACACTGCATATTACATTACATTATAAGGTATTTTCATTGATATACTACAAATTACGATATATTATAAGGTATTTTCAATGATACCCTGCATTTTACGTTATATTATAAGGTATTTTCAATGATACACTGCATATTACGTTATATTATAAGGTATTTTCAATGATACACTACACATTACGATATATTATAAGGAATTTTCAATGATACACTGCATATTACGTTATATTATAAGGTATTTTCATTGATAGACTAGAATTACCATATATTCTAAGGTATTTTCAATGATACACTGCATATTACGTTATATTATAAGGTATTTTCAATGATAGACTAGAATTACCATATATTCTAAGGTATTTTCAATGATACACTACAAATTACGATATATTATAAGGTATTTTCAATGATAACCTGCATATTACGTTATATTATAAGGTATTTTCAATGATACACTGCATATTACGTTATATTATAAGGTATTTTCAATGATAGACTAGAATTACCATATATTCTAAGGTATTTTCAATGATACACTACAAATTACGATATATTATAAGGTATTTTCAATGATAACCTGCATATTACGTTATATTATAAGGTATTTTCAATGATACACTGCATATTACGTTATATGAGAAGGTATTTTCATTGATACACTACAAATTACGATATATTATAAGGTATTTTCAATGATACACTGCATATTACGTTATATGGGAATGTATTTTCAATGATACACTGCATATTACGTTATATTATAAGGTATTTTCAATAATACACTGCATATTACGTTAGATTATAAGGTATTTTCAATGATACACTACAAATTACGATATATTATAAGGTATTTTCAATGGTACACTGCATATTACGTTATATTATAAGGTATTTTCATTGACAGACTAGAATTACCATATATTATATGGTATTTTCAATGATACACTGCATATTACGTTATATGGGAAGGTATTTTCAATGATACACTGCATATTACGTTATATTATAAAGTATTTTCAATGATACACTGCATATTACGTTATATTATAAGGTATTTTCAATGATACACTACAAATTACGATATATTATAAGGTATTTTCAATGATACACTGCATATTACGTTATATGAGAAGGTATTTTCATTGATACACTACAAATTACGATATATTATAAGGTATTTTCAATGATACCCTGCATATTACGTTATATTATAAGGTATTTTCAATGATACACTGCATATTACGTTATAATCATAAGGTATTTTCAATGATACACTGCAT
Organism: Lasioglossum lativentre; assembly: GCA_916610255.1. NCBI lineage: Eukaryota > Metazoa > Arthropoda > Insecta > Hymenoptera > Halictidae > Lasioglossum > Lasioglossum lativentre. The sequence goes on from CAKAJI010001048.1 coordinate 1,842, forward strand.
ATTACGTTATATGGGAAGGTATTTTCAATGATACACTGCATATTACGTTATATTATAAGGTATTTTCAATGATATACTGCATATTACGTTAGATTATAAGGTATTTTCAATGATACACTACAAATTACGATATATTATAAGGTATTTTCAATGGTACACTGCATATTACGTTTATATTATAAGGTATTTTCATTGACAGACTACAAATTACCATATATTCTAAGGTATTTTCAATGATACACTACAAATTACGATATATTATAAGGTATTTTCAATGATACCCTGCATATTACGTTATATTATAAGGTATTTTCAATGATACACTGCATATTACGTTATATTATAAGGTATTTTCTTTGATAGACTAGAATTACCATATATTCTAAGGTATTTTCAATGATACACTGCATATTACGTTATATTATAAGGTATTTTCAATGATAGACTAGAATTATCATATATTCTAAGGTATTTTCAATGATACACTGCATATTACGTTATATTATAAGGTATTTTCATTGATAGACTAGAATTACCATATATTCTAAGGTATTTTCAATGATACACTGCATATTACGTTATATTATAAGGTATTTTCAATGATAGACTAGAATTACCATATATTCTTTAGGTATTTTCAATGATACACTGCATATTACGTTATATTATAAGGTATTTTCAATGATAGACTAGAATTACCATATATTCTAAGGTATTTTCAATGATACACTACAAATTACGATATATTATAAGGTATTTTCAATGATAACCTGCATATTATGTTATATTATAAGGTATTTTCAATGATACACTACAAATTACGATATATTATAAGGTATTTTCAATGATACCCTGCATATTACGTTATATTATAGGGTATTTTCAATGATACACTGCATATTACGTTATATTATAACGTATTTTCAATGATAAACTACTATATATTATAAGGTATTTTCAATGATACACTGCATATTACGTTATATTATAAGGTATTTTCATTGATAGACTAGAATTACCATATATTCTAAGGTATTTTCAATGATACACTGCATATTACGTTATATTATAAGGTATTTTCAATGATAGACTAGAATTACCATATATTCTAAGGTATTTTCAATGATACACTACAAATTACGATATATTATAAGGTATTTTCAATGATAACCTGCATATTACGTTATATTATAAGGTATTTTCAATGATACACTGCATATTACGTTATATTATAAGGTATTTTCAATGATGCACTGCATATTACGTTATACTGTAAGGTATTTTCAATGATACACTACACATTACGATATATTATAAGGTATTTTCAATGATACACTGCATATTACGTTATATTATAAGGTATTTTCAATGATAGACTAGAATTACCATATATTCTAAGGTATTTTCAATGATACACTACAAATTACGATATATTATAAGGTATTTTCAATGATAACCTGCATATTACGTTATATTATAAGGTATTTTCAATGATAACCTGCATATTACGTTATATTATAAGGTATTTTCAATGATACACTGCATATTACGTTATATGAGAAGGTATTTTCATTGATACACTACAAATTACGATATATTATAAGGTATTTTCAATGATACACTGCATATTACGTTATATGGGAATGTATTTTCAATGATACACTGCATATTACGTTATATTATAAGGTATTTTCAATAATACACTGCATATTACGTTAGATTATAAGGTATTTTCAATGATAACCTGCATATTACGTTATATTATAAGGTATTTTCAATGATACACTGCATATTACGTTATATTATAAGGTATTTTCAATGATACACTACACATTACGATATATTATAAGGTATTTTCAATGATACACTGCGTATTACGTTATATTATAAGGTATTTTCATTGATAGAATAGAATTACCATATATTCTAAGGTATTTTCAATGATACACTGCATATTACGTTATATTATAAGGTATTTTCAATGATAGACTAGAATTACCATATATTCTAAGGTATTTTCAATGATACACTGCATATTACGTTATATGGGAAGTTATTTTCAATGATACACTGCATATTACGTTATATTATAAAGTATTTTCAATGATACACTACACATTACGATATATTATAAGGTATTTTCAATGATACACTGCGTATTACGTTATATTATAAGGTATTTTCATTGATAGACTAGAATTACCATATATTCTAAGGTATTTTCAATGATACACTGCATATTACGTTATATTATAAGGTATTTTCAATGATAGACTAGAATTACCATATATTCTAAGGTATTTTCAATGATACACTGCATATTACGTTATATTATAAGGTATTTTCAATGATAGACTAGAATTACCATATATTCTAAGGTATTTTCAATGATACACTACAAATTACGATATATTATAAGGTATTTTCAATGATAACCTGCATATTATGTTATATTATAAGGTATTTTCAATGATACACTACAAATTACGATATATTATAAGGTAGTTTCAATGATACACTACAAATTACGTTATATGAGAAGGTATTTTCATTGATACACTACAAATTACGATATATTATAAGGTATTTTCAATGGTACACTGCATATTACGTTATATTAAAAGGTATTTTCAATGACAGACTTCATATTACATTATTTTATAATGTATTTTCAATGGTAGACTGCATATTACGTTATATTATAAGGTATTTTCAGTGATACACTGCATATTACATTACATTATAAGGTATTTTCATTGATATACTACAAATTACGATATATTATAAGGTATTTTCAATGATACCCTGCATTTTACGTTATATTATAAGGTATTTTCAATGATACACTGCATATTACGTTATATTATAAGGTATTTTCAATGATACACTACACATTACGATATATTATAAGGTATTTTCAATGATACACTGCATATTACGTTATATTATAAGGTATTTTCATTGATAGACTAGAATTACCATATATTCTAAGGTATTTTCAATGATACACTGCATATTACGTTATATTATAAGGTATTTTCAATGATAGACTAGAATTACCATATATTCTAAGGTATTTTCAATGATACACTACAAATTACGATATATTATAAGGTATTTTCAATGATAACCTGCATATTACGTTATATTATAAGGTATTTTCAATGATACACTGCATATTACGTTATATTATAAGGTATTTTCAATGATAGACTAGAATTACCATATATTCTAAGGTATTTTCAATGATACACTACAAATTACGATATATTATAAGGTATTTTCAATGATAACCTGCATATTACGTTATATTATAAGGTATTTTCAATGATACACTGCATATTACGTTATATGAGAAGGTATTTTCATTGATACACTACAAATTACGATATATTATAAGGTATTTTCAATGATACACTGCATATTACGTTATATGGGAATGTATTTTCAATGATACACTGCATATTACGTTATATTATAAGGTATTTTCAATAATACACTGCATATTACGTTAGATTATAAGGTATTTTCAATGATACACTACAAATTACGATATATTATAAGGTATTTTCAATGGTACACTGCATATTACGTTATATTATAAGGTATTTTCATTGACAGACTAGAATTACCATATATTATATGGTATTTTCAATGATACACTGCATATTACGTTATATGGGAAGGTATTTTCAATGATACACTGCATATTACGTTATATTATAAAGTATTTTCAATGATACACTGCATATTACGTTATATTATAAGGTATTTTCAATGATACACTACAAATTACGATATATTATAAGGTATTTTCAATGATACACTGCATATTACGTTATATGAGAAGGTATTTTCATTGATACACTACAAATTACGATATATTATAAGGTATTTTCAATGATACCCTGCATATTACGTTATATTATAAGGTATTTTCAATGATACACTGCATATTACGTTATATCATAAGGTATTTTCAATGATACACTGCATATTACGTTATATGGGAAGGTATTTTCAATGATACACTGCATATTACGTTATATTATAAGGTATTTTCAATGATATACTGCATATTACGTTAGATTATAAGGTATTTTCAATGATACACTACAAATTACGATATATTATAAGGTATTTTCAATGGTACACTGCATATTACGTTATATTATAAGGTATTTTCATTGACAGACTAGAATTACCATATATTCTAAGGTATTTTCAATGATACACTACAAATTACGATATATTATAAGGTATTTTCAATGATACCCTGCATATTACGTTATATTATAAGGTATTTTCAATGATACACTGCATATTACGTTATATTATAAGGTATTTTCTTTGATAGACTAGAATTACCATATATTCTAAGGTATTATCAATGATACACTGCATATTACGTTATATTATAGGGTATTTTCAATGATAGACTAGAATTATCATATATTCTAAGGTATTTTCAATGATACACTGCATATTACGTTATATTATAAGGTATTTTCATTGATAGACTAGAATTACCATATATTCTAAGGTATTTTCAATGATACACTGCATATTACGTTATATTATAAGGTATTTTCAATGATAGACTAGAATTACCATATATTCTTTAGGTATTTTCAATGATACACTGCATATTACGTTATATTATAAGGTATTTTCAATGATAGACTAGAATTACCATATATGCTAAGGTATTTTCAATGATACACTACAAATTACGATATATTATAAGGTATTTTCAATGATAACCTGCATATTATGTTATATTATAAGGTATTTTCAATGATACACTACAAATTACGATATATTATAAGGTATTTTCAATGATACCCTGCATATTACGTTATATTATAGGGTATTTTCAATGATACACTGCATATTACGTTATATTATAACGTATTTTCAATGATAAACTACTATATATTATAAGGTATTTTCAATGATACACTGCATATTACGTTATATTATAAGGTATTTTCATTGATAGACTAGAATTACCATATATTCTAAGGTATTTTCAATGATACACTGCATATTACGTTATATTATAAAGTATTTTCAATGATACACTGCATATTACGTTATATTATAAGGTATTTTCAATGATACACTACAAATTACGATATATTATAAGGTATTTTCAATGATACACTGCATATTACGTTATATGAGAAGGTATTTTCAATGATACACTGCATATTACGTTATATTATAAAGTATTTTCAATGATACACTGCATATTACGTTATATTATAAGGTATTTTCAATGATACACTACAAATTACGATATATTATAAGGTATTTTCAATGATACACTGCATATTACGTTATATGAGAAGGTATTTTCAATGATACACTGCATATTACGTTATATTATAAAGTATTTTCAATGATACACTGCATATTACGTTATATTATAAGGTATTTTCAATGATACACTACAAATTACGATATATTATAAGGTATTTTCAATGATACACTGCATATTACGTTATATGAGAAGGTATTTTCATTGATACACTACAAATTACGATATATTATAAGGTATTTTCAATGATACCCTGCATATTACGTTATATTATAAGGTATTTTCAATGATACACTGCATATTACGTTATATCATAAGGTATTTTTCAATGATACACTGCATATTAAGTTATATTATAAGGTATTTTCAATGATAAACTACTATATATTATAAGGTATTTTCAATGATACACTGCATATTACGTTATATTATAAGGTATTTTCAATGATACACTGCATATTACGTTATATGAGAAGGTATTTTCATTGATACACTACAAATTACGATATATTATAAGGTATTTTCAATGATACACTGCATATTACGTTATATGGGAAGGTATTTTCAATGATACACTGCATATTACGTTATATCAAAAGGTATTTTCAATGATACACTGCATATTAAGTTATATTATAAGGTATTTTCAATGATAAACTACTATATATTATAAGGTATTTTCAAAGATACACTACAAATAACGATATATTATAAGGTATTTTCAATGATACACTGCATATTACGTTATATGAGAAGGTATTTTCATTGATACACTACAAATTACGATATATTATAAGGTATTTTCAATGATACACTGCATATTACGTTAGATTATAAGGTATTTTCAATGATACACTACAAATTACGATATATTATAAGGTATTTTCAATGGTACACTGCATATTACGTTATATTATAAGGTATTTTCATTGACAGACTAGAATTACCATATATTATATGGTATTTTCAATGATACACTGCATATTACGTTATATTATAAGGTATTTTCAATGATACACTACAAATTACGATATATTATAAGGTATTTTCAATGATACACTGCATATTACGTTATATGAGAAGGTATTTTCAATGATACACTGCATATTACGTTATATTATAAAGTATTTTCAATGATACACTGCATATTACGTTATATTATAAGGTATTTTCAATGATACACTACAAATTACGATATATTATAAGGTATTTTCAATGATACACTGTATATTACGTTATATGAGAAGGTATTTTCATTGATACACTACAAATTACGATATATTATAAGGTATTTTCAATGATACCATGCATATTACGTTATATTATAAGGTATTTTCAATGATACACTGCATATTACGTTATATCATAAGGTATTTTCAATGATACACTGCATATTAAGTTATATTATAAGGTATTTTCAATGATAAACTACTATATATTATAAGGTATTTTCAATGATACACTGCATATTACGTTATATTATAAGGTATTTTCAATGATACACTGCATATTACGTTATATGAGAAGGTATTTTCATTGATACACTACAAATTACGATATATTATAAGGTATTGTCAATGATACACTGCATATTACGTTATATGGGAAGGTATTTTCAATGATACACTGCATATTACGTTATATCAAAAGGTATTTTCAATGATACACTGCATATTAAGTTATATTATAAGGTATTTTCAATGATAAACTACTATATATTATAAGGTATTTTCAAAGATACACTACAAATAACGATATATTATAAGGTATTTTCAATGATACACTGCATATTACGTTATATGAGAAGGTATTTTCATTGATACACTACAAATTACGATATATTATAAGGTATTTTCAATGATACACTGCATATTACGTTAGATTATAAGGTATTTTCAATGATACACTACAAATTACGATATATTATAAGGTATTTTCAATGGTACACTGCATATTACGTTATATTATAAGGTATTTTCATTGACAGACTAGAATTACCATATATTATATGGTATTTTCAATGATACACTGCATATTACGTTATATGGGAAGGTATTTTCAACGATACACTGCATATTACGTTATATTATAAAGTATTTTCAATGATACACTGCATATTACGTTATATTATAAGGTATTTTCAATGATACACTACAAATTACGATATATTATAAGGTATTTTCAATGATACACTGCATATTACGTTATATGAGAAGGTATTTTCATTGATACACTACAAATTACGATATATTATAAGGTATTTTCAATGATACCCTGCATATTACGTTATATTATAAGGTATTTTCAATAATACACTGCATATTACGTTATATCATAAGGTATTTTCAATGATACACTGCATATTACGTTATATGGGAAGGTATTTTCAATGATACACTGCATATTACGTTATATTATAAGGTATTTTCAATGATACACTGCATATTACGTTAGATTATAAGGTATTTTCAATGATACACTACAAATTACGATATATTATAAGGTATTTTCAATGGTACACTGCATATTACGTTATATTATAAGGTATTTTCATTGACAGACTAGAATTACCATATATTATATGGTATTTTCAATGATACACTGCATATTACGTTATATGGGAAGGTATTTTCAATGATACACTGCATATTACGTTATATTATAAAGTATTTTCAATGATACACTGCATATTACGTTATATTATAAGGTATTTTCAATGATACACTACAAATTACGATATATTATAAGGTATTTTCAATGATACACTGCATATTACGTTATATGAGAAGGTATTTTCATTGATACACTACAAATTACGATATATTATAAGGTATTTTCAATGATACCCTGCATATTACGTTATATTATAAGGTATTTTCAATGATACACTGCATATTACGTTATATCATGAGGTATTTTCAATGATACACTGCATATTACGTTATATGGGAAGGTATTTTCAATGATACACTGCATATTACGTTATATTATAAGGTATTTTCAATGATACACTGCATATTACGTTAGATTATAAGGTATTTTCAATGATACACTACAAATTACGATATATTATAAGGTATTTTCAATGGTACACTGCATATTACGTTATATTATAAGGTATTTTCATTGACAGACTAGAATTACCATATATTATATGGTATTTTCAATGATACACTGCATATTACGTTATATGGGAAGTTATTTTCAATGATACACTGCATATTACGTTATATTATAAAGTATTTTCAATGATACACTGCATATTACGTTATATTATAAGGTATTTTCAATGATACACTGCATATTACGTTATATTATAAGGTATTTTCTTTGATAGACTAGAATTACCATATATTCTAAGGTATTTTCAATGATACACTGCATATTACGTTATATTATAAGGTATTTTCAATGATAGACTAGAATTATCATATATTCTAAGGTATTTTCAATGATACACTGCATATTACGTTATATTATAAGGTATTTTCAATGATACACTACAAATTACGATATATTATAAGGTATTTTCAATGATACACTGCATATTACGTTATATTATAAGGTATTTTCAATGATAGACTAGAATTACCATATATTCTAATGTATTTTCAATGATACACTGCATATTACGTTATATTATAAGGTATTTTCAATGATAGACTAGAATTACCATATATTCTAAGGTATTTTCAATGATACACTACAAATTACGATATATTATAAGGTATTTTCAATGATAACCTGCATATTACGTTATATTATAAGGTATTTTCAATGATGCACTGCATATTACGTTATACTATAAGGTATTTTCAATGATACACTACACATTACGATATATTATAAGGTATTTTCAATGATACACTGCATATTACGTTATATTATAAGGTATTTTCATTGATAGAATAGAATTACCATATATTCTAAGGTATTTTCAATGATACACTGCATATTACGTTATATGGGAAGGTATTTTCAATGATACACTGCATATTACGTTATATTATAAAGTATTTTCAATGATACACTGCATATTACGTTATATTATAAGGTATTTTCAATGATACACTGCATATTACGTTATATTATAAGGTATTTTCAATGATAAACTACTATATATTATAAGGTATTTTCAACGATACACTGCATATTACGTTATATTATAAGGTATTTTTAATGGTACACTGCATATTACGTTATATTATAAAGTATTTTCAATGACAGACTTCATATTACATTATTTTATAATGTATTTTCAATGGTAGACTGCATATTACGTTATATTATAAGGTATTTTCAAAGATACACTACAAATTACGATATATTATAAGGTAGTTTCAATGATACACTGCATATTACGTTATATGAGAAGGTATTTTCATTGATACACTACAAATTACGATATATTATAAGGTATTTTCAATGGTACACTGCATATTACGTTATATTATAAGGTATTTTCTTTGATAGACTAGAATTACCATATATTCTAAGGTATTTTCAATGATACACTGCATATTACGTTATATTATAAGGTATTTTCAATGATAGACTAGAATTACCATATATTCTTATTTATTTTCAATGATACACTACAAATTACGATATATTATACGGTATTTTCAATGATAACCTGCATATTACGTTATATTATAAGGTATTTTCAATGATACACTGCATATTACATTATTTTATAATGTATTTTCAATGGTAGACTGCATATTACGTTATATTATGAGGTATTTTCAATGATACACTGCATATTACGTTATATTATAAGGTATTTTCATTGATAGACTAGAATTACCATATATTCTAAGGTATTTTCAATGATACACTGCATATTACGTTATATTATAAGGTATTTTCAATGATAGACTAGAATTACCATATATTCTAAGGTATTTTCAATGATACACTGCATATTACGTTATATTATAAGGTATTTTCAATGATAGACTAGAATTACCATATATTCTAAGGTATTTTCAATGATACACTACAAATTACGATATATTATAAGGTATTTTCAATGATAACCTGCATATTATGTTATATTATAAGGTATTTTCAATGATACACTACAAATTACGATATATTATAAGGTATTTTCAATGATACCCTGCATATTACGTTATATTATAGGGTATTTTCAATGATACACTGCATATTACGTTATATTATAAGGTATTTTCAATGATAAACTACTATATATTATAAGGTATTTTCAATGATACACTGCATATTACGTTATATTATAAGGTATTTTCATTGATAGACTAGAATTACCATATATTCTAAGGTATTTTCAATGATACACTGCATATTACGTTATATTATAAGGTATTTTCAATGATAGACTAGAATTACCATATATTCTAAGGTATTTTCAATGATACACTACAAATTACGATATATTATAAGGTATTTTCAATGATAACCTGCATATTACGTTATATTATAAGGTATTTTCAATGATACACTGCATATTACGTTATATTATAAGGTATTTTCAATGATACACTGCATATTACCTTATATTATAAGGTATTTTCAATGATGCACTGCATATTACGTTATACGATAAGGTATTTTCATTGATAGACTAGAATTACCATATATTCTAAGGTATTTTCAATGATACACTGCATATTACGTTATATCATAAGGTATTTTCAATGATACACTGCATATTAAGTTATATTAAAAGGTATTTTCAATGATAAACTGCTATATATTATAAGGTATTTTCAATGATACACTGCATATTACGTTATATTATAAGGTATTTTCAATGATAAACTACTATATATTATAAGGTATTGTAGCGACTCGGTCGCTACCATGTCTCGGGAAAACCCCGTCTAGCAATAGACGGGAATTTTTATTAGGATTTTTACCTAGGCCCTGGGCAAGCTGGCTGGGGTCGGGTCCTCCGGCACATCTGGCAGCCAGGTTTGCCTGGGCTATTACCGATCCGCCTGTAAGTGTCCTTGGTTCGTAACGGGCCCGGCTATCTCAGGTATAGGTACGTACCTGATAGCCGGCTCCGCGGTACCGAGGGTCTTGCAGCTAAAGGTTCGCACATTTGGATGGTTTTTCCCAAAAGCGATTTTCTGTCCTTTTTTCTTGAGGGACTCTCCCCCTTTACGAGGACGAAATAAATAGCGCTCCGAATGCGTCGGAGGGTCTCATTAATTTCTAAAACTTCGTCGTGACTGGACGTGTCGTGTCTACACGACACCGAGTATTTCAACCGATCGCGATTGATATTTTTGGTTACATTTTATTAATAATAAACTTTGTGTTTTTTAAGTAAAAAGTGGGATTTAGACTGTGTTTATTTCTTAAAACCTATTCCACTTCAATTGGTGACACCGACTTGAACTGTGACATTAGTGCGCGGATATTGTTTTTAGTGCCTTATTTAATTTATTTTCTTATTTTTTATTGGATATAATGGCGACTGTAAAAGTGAATGAGCGCATTGCAGTACGTGTACCGGAATTCGATTCGCAGGACCCCGAATTATGGTTTTGCATCGTAGAACGAATTTTTGCCGCGGCCGGGATTGTTGCTGATGTAGCCAAAATTAGCTTCGTTACGAGTGCGCTCAGTCCGCGATGTAGAGCAGAAGTGCGTGACGTGTTGTTGGCCCCTTTCGCAGTAGACTCTTATGAGACGCTCAAAAAAGAGCTTATTCGTCGAGTGAGCATTTCGCAGGAGCAGAAAACGCAGCAGCTCCTAGAGCGAGAAGAGCTTGGAGACCGTAAGCCGTCTCAATTTTTACGGCACCTGCGTAACCTCGGAGGCAGTTGCCTTACGGAGACGCTTCTGCGGAGTTTGTGGCTGGGGCGTTTACCTGCAAGTATGCAGGCCATACTGGCAACCCAGAAGGAGACACCTTTGGACAAAGTTGCTGAATTGGCAGATGCCATTATGGAAACACATCCTTGCCGTCCAGCCATCGCTGAAGCGACGTATGCCAGGCCAGGAACTATGGTCACTCAACCAGCGGTTTCGCCGTTACCGTCGGAAGCTCTGAGCGAGCGCATGATGCAGCTTCTCATCTCCTTGCAGGAGAAGACTGAAGACATGCAGCAGCAAATCGCGGAAATACGATCGTCCCGCAACCAGACGCCCCGTAGGTTCTATGGTAACCGACGCCCGCGGAGTCCGTCTTGGGATCGTTCGTTATCGAGACAGCACGCGCCGAATGGAAATTGCTGGTACCACGAAACGCATGGGTCGAAGGCGCATCGTTGCATCAAACCCTGCAATTTCCATGGAAACCCCAGGGGTAGTCGCTAACAACGGCTAACGACAGCAGCCCGATGTTTCGCCGTTTGTTCATTATGGATCGGCAGTCAAAGACGCAGTTTCTAGTCGACACGGGTGCCGACCTCTGCGTTTTTCCTAGATCGTTGATCCGCGGACCATGCTCGTAATCTGGATACGAGCTCTCTGCGGCAAATGGCACGCCGATACTAACATATGGGACGACTACGTTGACACTAAACCTGGGCCTCCGTCGAGAGTTCACCTGGCGATTTTTGATTGCCGAGGTTTCTAGGCCTATCATCGGTGCTGATTTTCTAGCGCATTTCGGGCTCTTGGTGGATGTTCGAAACCAGCGTCTGATCGACCAAACGACCACCTTGATAGCGAAGGGAGCAGCGGTACAAGAGGAAATTGCGTCGGTAAAAACGATGCAAGGAAACACAGTTTTTCATGCGTTGCTGTTCCGTTTTCCTGCCATCACCAAGCCGCGAGGGACACCTGAAAAAGTCCAGCATGATACGCAGCATTACATCGCCACGACACCAGGACCATCCGTTGCTTGCAGGCCTCGACGACTTGCGCCGGACCGGTTGACCATCGCCAAGAAGGAGTTTGAGGGGATGGTAAGATTAGGCATAGCGCGCCCATCAAAAAGTAGTTGGTCTGCGCCATTACATTTAGTCCCTAAGAAAGGTAGCGATGCGTGGCGACCGTGCGGTGATTATCGTGCCCTTAATGCTCGAACCATACCTGATAGGTACCCGGTGCGACATATTGAAGATTTTGCACAATCCATCCGGGGAAAAGCTGTTTTTTCTACAGTAGATTTAGTAAGAGCGTATAATCAAATTCCCGTCGCGGCTGAAGATATTCCGAAAACCGCAATCACCACCCCTTTCGGACTTTTTGAATTTCCTTTCATGACTTTCGGTCTTCGCAATGCCGCGCAAACTTTTCAGCGTTTCATCGATGAGGTATTGCAGGGGTTAGATTTCTGTTATGCCTACATCGATGACATTTTAATTGCATCTTCTTCCGAATCCGAACATTTGCAGCATCTCGAACTTTTATTTAAACGTCTAGAACAATATGGTGTAGTTATTAACCCCGGGAAATGTAGATTTGGTCAAAAAGAGGTGAAATTTCTCGGTTATATAGTTTCGAAAGAGGGTTCGCGCCCTGATCGAGAAAAAGTGGACGCAATTAGCAATTTCCCCAGACCTGAGACTGCCAAGCAGCTCCGCCGTTTCTTGGGTATGATAAACTTCTATCGTCGTTTTATACCCAAGGCGGCCGAGGATCAAGCTCCGTTAAACGCGTTGTTAACCGACAAAATCAAAGGTAATAAACCCGTAATTTGGACGGACGAGGCTCGCAATGCATTTTCGAGATGCAAAGAAAGTTTATTGCAAGCAACCCTGCTAGCTCACCCGCAACCCAACGCGCCGCTATCGCTTACCTGCGACGCGTCCGATTTTATGGTAGGTGCCGCTCTGCATCAGCATTGCGGCAACGACTGGGAACCGTTAGCGTTCTTTTCAACGAAACTATCCCCGACAGAACAAAAATATTCCGCTTTTGATAGGGAACTACTGGCCATATATTCTTCAATTAAACATTTCCGACATATGCTGGAAGGCAGAATTTTCACTATTTATACTGACCACAAACCTTTGACATTTGCCCTTGACAGCAAACCTGACAGACATACTCCGAGACAAATAAGACAGTTAGATTTCATCGGCCAATTTTCCACAGACATTCGACATATCCCCGGTCGGGATAATGTAGTCGCGGATGCCTTATCTAGGATAAACGCTATAGATTTCAAAGAGCTAGCAGATTCACAGGCCACTGATACAGAATTGCAAAATTTCCTGCGCGGAGATACAAGCCTGGTTTTAAAAAAAGTAACAATACCGGGGTCAACGGGACCTCTATACTGTGACTCATCTACCGAAATAGCAAGACCTTTTCTTACGTTTCCTTTCCGACGGAGGGTTTTTAACGCGTTGCATAATTTAGCACATCCCGGGATTAACGCGACGGTCAAAATCGTGACACGGAGTTACGTTTGGCCGTCCATTAAGACAGATGTCAGGGAATGGGCTCGTAATTGTTTACAATGCCAGCGTGCAAAGATTGTAAGGCACGTTTCTGCTCCCCCCGGGTCGTTCCAGGTACCGTCAGCAAGGTTTGAGCATGTGCATATAGATATTGTAATCCTCCAAGTTTCCGAGGGGTACCGATATCTCCTGACCTGTGTCGACCGATTCACGCGATGGCCGGAAGCATTTCCTCTTGCCGATCAGGAGGCCGCGACTGTTGCCCGAGCTTTTTACGAAGGTTGGGTGTGTAGGTTCGGAGTTCCCTTGCGGGTCACGACAGACCAGGGCAGGCAATTCGAATCGCACCTGTTTAAGGAACTCTGTGCTTTAACAGGTTCGTTTCATCTTCGAACGACCGCGTATCACCCGTCTGCTAACGGCATGGTGGAGCGTTTCCACAGGCAATTGAAGGCCGCGATCCGATGTCATGAAAATGTTCGTTGGACAGAAGTTCTTTCTACTGTCCTAATGGGGATACGGTCAGCCTGGAAGGAAGATTTAAAAACTACTTCGGCCGAATTGGTGTATGGTGAGACGTTACGTCTACCAGGCAGTTTTTTAGCACCAACGCCAGTGTCCACCGATACGTCTTTCTTTGTTAATAATCTACGAGAGCATTTTAAAGACATCGGACCGACGGCAACGACGCCACATCGCGTTCCGCGGATATTTATGTATAAAGATTTAGATAAAGTAGATTATGTATTTTTAAGGAACGATGCATCACGGAAAATTTTGCAGAATCCATACGACGGGCCATATAGGGTTATAAGTAGAAATGTAAGAACATACGTGCTAGAGATTAAAGGTAAGCATATAACCGTATCAGTAGACAGGTTAAAACCAGCGTACGTTTTGGCTGAAGAGATTCCGGCGCAATCTAGCAGCACAATAGTTATTCCTTTCGAGTCTACATCGCCCGAAAATGATCCGGCGCGAATCACGGACACAAATGCAAATGTGAATATTACGGCGAACACTCGCACCGCTAGCGCTCCTGTGGTATCAACAGATCATGATCCAGCATCAGCGCGTTACACAACCCGTTCTGGCAGGAGAGTTAGGTTTACAGATAGATATCAAGCGGGTTTCACATAATTGTTAAAACAAAATATTTAAAAAAAAAAAAAAAATGATTGCGAGGAAGGGACAGATATGTCGTTGTATATATTTATCTAGGTTATAAGTGTTCAATTATTTAATCTATTTGTAAAAATTCGATTAGTCTTAGAAGTTTTTACGTGTAATTAGGGTTTTAAGTTTGATTTTAGTATAGAATAATTGTTTTCTTTTTTGTTCTTCGACAAAAATACTGGTAGGGGGGGTGATGTAGCGACTCGGTCGCTAGCATGTCTCGGGTAAAACCCCGTCTAGCAATAGACGGGAATTTTTATTAGGATTTTTACCTAGGCCCTGGGCAAGCTGGCTGGGGTCGGGTCCTCCGGCACATCTGGCAGCCAGGTTTGCCTGGGCTATTACCGGTCCGCCTGTAAGTGTCCTTGGTTCGTAACGGGCCCGGCTATCTCAGGTATAGGTACGTACCTGATAGCCGGCTCCGCGGTACCGAGGGTCTTGCAGCTAAAGGTTCGCACATTTGGATGGTTTTTCCCAAAAGCGATTTTCTGTCCTTTTTTCTTGAGGGACTCTCCCCCTTTACGAGGACGAAATAAATAGCGCTCCGAATGCGTCGGAGGGTCTCATTAATTTCTAAAACTTCGTCGTGACTGGACGTGTCGTGTCTACACGACACCGAGTATTTCAACCGATCGCGATTGATATTTTTGGTTACATTTTATTAATAATAAACTTTGTGATTTTTAAGTAAAAAGTGGGATTTAGATAGTGTTTATTTCTTAAAACCTATTCCACTTCAGTATTTTCAATGATACACTGCATATTACGTTATATTATAAGGTATTTTCATTGATAGACTAGAATTACCATATATTCTAAGGTATTTAAATGATACACTACAAATTACGATATATTATAAGGTATTTTCAATGATACACTGCATATTATGTTATATTATAAGGTATTTTCAATGATACACTACAAATTACGATATATTATAAGGTATTTTCAATGATAGACTAGAATTACCATATATTCTAAGGTATTTTCAATGATACACTACAAATTACGATATATTATAAGGTATTTTCAATGATAACCTGCATATTACGTTATATTATAAGGTATTTTCAATGATACACTGCATATTACGTTATATTATAAGGTATTTTCAATGATACACTACACATTACGATATATTATAAGGTATTTTCAATGATACACTGCATATTACGTTATATTATAAGGTATTTTCAATGATAGACTAGAATTACCATATATTCTAAGGTATTTTCAATGATACACTACAAATTACGATATATTATAAGGTATTTTCAATGATAACCTGCATATTACGTTATATTATAAGGTATTTTCAATGATACACTGCATATTACGTTATATTATAAGGTATTTTCAATGATACACTACACATTACGATATATTATAAGGTATTTTCAATGATACACTGCATATTACGTTATATTATAAGGTATTTTCAATGATACACTGCATATTACGTTATATTTAAGGTATTTTCAATGATACACTACACATTACGATATATTATAAGGTATTTTCAATGATACACTGCATATTACGTTATATTATAAGGTATTTTCAATGATAGACTAGAATTACCATATATTCTAAGGTATTTTCAATGATACACTACAAATTACGATATATTATAAGGTATTTTCAATGATAACCTGCATATTACGTTATATTATAAGGTATTTTCAATGATACACTGCATATTACGTTATATTATAAGGTATTTTCAATGATACACTACACATTACGATATATTATAAGGTATTTTCAATGATACACTGCATATTACGTTATATTATAAGGTATTTTCAATGATAGACTAGAATTACCATATATTCTAAGGTATTTTCAACGATACACTACAAATTACGATATATTATAAGGTATTTTCAATGATAACCTGCATATTACGTTATATTATAAGGTATTTTCAATGATACACTGCATATTACGTTATATTATAAGGTATTTTCAATGATAACCTGCATATTACGTTATATTATAAGGTATTTTTCAATGATACACTGCATATTACGTTATATTATAAGGTATTTTCAATGATACACTACACATTACGATATATTATAAGGTATTTTCAATGATACACTGCGTATTACGTTATATTATAAGGTATTTTCATTGAAACACTCCATTTTACCATATATTCTAAGGTATTTTCAATGATACACTGCATATTACGTTATATTATAAGGTATTTTCAATGATAGACTAGAATTACCATATATTCTAAGGTATTTTCAATGATACACTGCATATTACGTTATATGGGAAGTTATTTTCAATGATACACTGCATATTACGTTATATTATAAAGTATTTTCAATGATACACTACACATTACGATATATTATAAGGTATTTTCAATGATACACTGCGTATTACGTTATATTATAAGGTATTTTCATTGATAGACTAGAATTACATATATTCTAAGGTATTTTCAATGATACACTGCATATTACGTTATATTATAAGGTATTTTCAATGATAGACTAGAATTACCATATATTCTAAGGTATTTTCAATGATACACTGCATATTACGTTATATTATAAGGTATTTTCAATGATAGACTAGAATTACCATATATTCTAAGGTATTTTCAATGATACACTACAAATTACGATATATTATAAGGTATTTTCAATGATAACCTGCATATTATGTTATATTATAAGGTATTTTCAGTGATACACTACAAATTACGATATATTATAAGGTAGTTTCAATGATACACTACAAATTACGTTATATGAGAAGGTATTTTCATTGATACACTACAAATTACGATATATTATAAGGTATTTTCAATGGTACACTGCATATTACGTTATATTAAAAGGTATTTTCAATGACAGACTTCATATTACATTATTTTATAATGTATTTTCAATGGTAGACTGCATATTACGTTATATTATAAGGTATTTTCAGTGATACACTGCATATTACATTACATTATAAGGTATTTTCATTGATATACTACAAATTACGATATATTATAAGGTATTTTCAATGATACCCTGCATATTACGTTATATTATAAGGTATTTTCAATGATACACTGCATATTACGTTATATTATAAGGTATTTTCAATGATACACTACACATTACGATATATTATAAGGTATTTTCAATGATACACTGCATATTACGTTATATTATAAGGTATTTTCATTGATAGACTAGAATTACCATATATTCTAAGGTATTTTCAATGATACACTGCATATTACGTTATATTATAAGGTATTTTCAATGATAGACTAGAATTACCATATATTCTAAGGTATTTTCAATGATACACTACAAATTACGATATATTATAAGGTATTTTCAATGATAACCTGCATATTACGTTATATTATAAGGTATTTTCAATGATACACTGCATATTACGTTATATTATAAGGTATTTTCAATGATACACTACACATTACGATATATTATAAGGTATTTTCAATGATACACTGCGTATTACATTATATTATAAGGTATTTTCATTGATAGACTAGAATTACCAATATTCTAAGGTATTTTCAATGATACACTGCATATTACGTTATATTATAAGGTATTTTCAATGATAGACTAGAATTACCATATATTCTAAGGTATTTTCAATGATACACTGCATATTACGTTATATTATAAGGTATTTTCAATGATAGACTAGAATTACCATATATTCTAAGGTATTTTCAATGATACACTACAAATTACGATATATTATAAGGTATTTTCAATGATAACCTGCATATTATGTTATATTATAAGGTATTTTCAATGATACACTACAAATTACGATATATTATAAGGTATTTTCAATGATACCCTGCATATTACGTTATATTATAAGGTATTTTCAATGATACACTGCATATTACGTTATATTATAAGGTATTTTCAATGATACACTACACATTACGATATATTATAAGGTATTTTCAATGATACACTGCGTATTACATTATATTATAAGGTATTTTCATTGATAGACTAGAATTACCATATATTCTAAGGTATTTTCAATGATACACTGCATATTACGTTATATTATAAGGTATTTTTTCAATGATAGACTAGAATTACCATATATTCTAAGGTATTTTCAATGATACACTGCATATTACGTTATATTATAAGGTATTTTCAATGATAGACTAGAATTACCATATATTCTAAGGTATTTTCAATGATACACTACAAATTACGATATATTATAAGGTATTTTCAATGATAACCTGCATATTATGTTATATTATAAGGTATTTTCAATGATACACAGCATATTACGTTCTATTATAAGGTATTTTCAATGATAAACTACTATATATTATAAGGTATTTTCAATGATACACTGCATATTACGTTATATTATAAGGTATTTTCATTGATAGACTAGAATTACCATATATTCTAAGGTATTTTCAATGATACACTACAAATTACGATATATTATAAGGTATTTTCAATGATAACCTGCATATTACGTTATATTATAAGGTATTTTCAATGATACAATGCATATTACGTTATATTATAAGGTATTTTCAATGATACCCTGCATATTACGTTATATTATAAGGTATTTTCAATGCTACACTGCATATTACGTTATATTATAAGGTATTTTCAATGATACACTACAAATTACGATATATTATAAGGTATTTTCAATTATACCCTGCGTATTACGTTATATTATAAGGTATTTTCAATGATACACTGCATATTACGTTATATTATAAGGTATTTTCAATGATGCACTGCATATTACGTTATACGATAAGGTATTTTCATTGATAGACTAGAATTACCATATATTCTAAGGTATTTTCAATGATACACTGCATATTACGTTATATCATAAGGTATGTTCATTGATACACTGCATATTAAGTTATATTAAAAGGTATTTTCAATGATAAACAGCTATATATTATAAGTTATTTTCAATGATACACTGCATATTACGTTATATTATAAGGTATTTTCAATGATAAACTACTATATATTATAAGGTATTTTCAATGATACACTGCATATTACGTTATATTATAAGGTATTTTCATTGATAGACTAGAATTACCATATATTCTAAGGTATTTTCAATGATACACTACAAATTACGATATATTATAAGGTATTTTCAATGATACACTGCATATTATGTTATATTATAAGGTATTTTCAATGATACACTACAAATTACGATATATTATAAGGTATTTTCAATGATACCCTGCATATTACGTTATATTATAAGGTATTTTCAATGATAAACTACTATATATTATAAGGTATTTTCAATGATACACTGCATATTACGTTATATTATAAGGTATTTTCAATGATACACTACAAATTACGATATATTATAAGGTATGTTCAATTATAACCTGCATATTACGTTATATTATAAGGTATTTTCAATGATACAATGCATATTACGTTATATTATAAGGTATTTTCAATGATACCCTGCATATTACGTTACATTATAAGGTATTTTCAATGATACACTGCATATTACGTTATATTATAAGGTATTTTCAATGATACACTACACATTACGATATATTATAAGGTATTTTCAATGATACACTGCATATTACGTTATATTATAAGGTATTTTCAATGATACACTACACATTACGATATATTATAAGGTATTTTCAATGATACACTGCGTATTACATTATATTATAAGGTATTTTCATTGATAGACTAGAATTACCATATATTCTAAGGTATTTTCAATGATACACTGCATATTACGTTATATTATAAGGTATTTTCAATGATAGACTAGAATTACCATATATTCTAAGGTATTTTCAATGATACACTGCATATTACGTTATATTATAAGGTATTTTCAATGATAGACTAGAATTACCATATATTCTAAGGTATTTTCAATGATACACTACAAATTACGATATATTTATAAGGTATTTTCAATGATAACC
>CAKAJI010001049.1:0-39954 GCA_916610255.1 Lasioglossum lativentre
CAGTCTATCATTAAAAATACGTGATAATATAACGTAATATGCAGTGAATCATTGTAAATAGCTTATAATATAACGTGATATGCAGTCTATCATTGAAAATATTTTATAATATATAGTAATATGCAGTGTATCATTGAAAATACATTATAATGTAATGTAATATGCAGTGTATCATTGAAAATATCTTATAATATAATGTAATATGCAGTGTATCATTGAAAATATCTTCTAATGTAACGCAATATGCAGAGTATCATTCAAAATACCTTATAATATAACGTAATATGCAGAGTATCATTGAAAATACCTTATAATATAACGTGATATGCAGAATATCATTGAAAATACCTTATAATATAACGTAATATGCAGTGTATCATTGAAAATACCTTATAATATAACGTAATATGCAGTGTATCATTGAAAATACCTTATAAAATAACGTAATATGCAGTGTATCATTGAAAATACCTTATAATGTAACGTAATATGCAGTGTATCATTGAAAATACATTATAATGTAATGTAATATGCAGTCTATCATTGAAAATATCTTATAATATAACGTAATATGCAGTGAATCATTGAAAATAGCTTATAATATAACGTGATATGCAGTCTATCATTGAAAATATCTTATAATATATAGTAATATGCAGAATATCATTGAAAATACATTATAATGTAATGTAATATGCAGTCTATCATTGAAAATATCTTATAATATAATGTAATATGCAGTGTATCATTGAAAATACCTTATAATATAACGTGATATGCAGAATATCATTGAAAATACCATATAATGTAACGTAATATGCAGTGAATCATTGAAAATAGCTTATAATATAACGTGATATGCAGTCTATCATTGAAAATATCTTATAATATATAGTAATATGCAGTGTATCATTGAAAATACATTATAATATAACGTAATATGCAGTGTATCATTGAAAATTCCTTATAATATATAGTAATATGCAGTCTAAAATTAAAAATACGTGATAATATAACGTAATATGCAGTGTATCATTGAAAATACCTATAATATAAACGTAATATGCAGTGTATCATTGAAAATACCTTATAATATAACGTAATATGCAGTGTATCATTGAAAATACCCTATAATATAATGTAATATGCAGTGTATCATTGAAAATACCTTATAATATAACGTAATATGCAGTGTATCATTGAAAAAACCCTATAATATAACGTAATATGCAGTGTATCATTGAAAATACCTTATAATATAACGTAATATGCAGTATATCATTGACAATACCTTATAATGAAACGTAATATGCAGTGTATCATTGAAAATACATTATAATGTAATGTAATATGCTGTCTATCATTGAAAATACCTTATAATATAACGTAATATGCAGTCTATCATTGAAAATACCCTATAATATAATGTAATATGCAGAGTATCATTGAAAATGCCTTATAATATAACGTAATATGCAGTGTATCATTGAAAATTCCTTATAATATATAGTAATATGCAGAGTATCATTCAAAATACCTTATAATATAACGTAATATGCAGTGTATCATTGAAAATACCTCATAATATAACGTAATATGCACTGTATCATAGAAAATACCATATAATGTAACGTAATAAGCAGTGTATCATTGATAATATCTTGTAATGTAACGTAATATGCAGAGTATCATTGAAAATGCCTTATAATATAACGTAATATGCAGTGTATCATTGAAAATACCCTATAATATAATGTAATATGCAGTGTATCATTGAAAATACCTTATAATATAATGTAATATTTGCAGTGTATCATTGAAAATACCTTATAATATAACGTAATATGCAGTGTATCATTGGAAATACCCTATAATATAATGTAATATGCAGTGTATCATTGAAAATACCTTATAATATAATGTAATATTTGCAGTCCATCATTGAAAATACCTTATAATATTACGTAATATGCAGTCAATCATTGTAAATACGTGATAATATAACGTAATATGCAGTATATCATTGAAAATACCATATAATATAACGTAATATGCAGTATATCATTGAAAATACCTTATAATGTAACGTAATATGCAGTGTATTATTGAAAATACATTATAACGTAATGTAATATGCAGTCTATCATTGAAAATATCTTATAATATAATGTAATATGCAGTGTATCATTGACAATACTTTATAATATAACGTAATATGCAGAGTATCATTCAAAATACCTTATAATATAACGTAATATGCAGTGTATCATTGAAAATACCTCATAATATAACGTAATATGCACTGTATCATAGAAAATACCATATAATGTAACGTAATAAGCAGTGTATCATTGATAATATCTTGTAATGTAACGTAATATGCAGAGTATCATTGAAAATATCTTATAATATAACGTAATATGCAGTGTATCATTGAAAATACCTTATAATATAATGTAATATGCAGTAAATCATTGAAAATACGTGATAATATTACGTAATATGCAGTGTATCATTGAAAATACCGTATAATGTAACGTAATATGCAGTGTATCATTGAAAATACATTATAATGTAATGTAATATGCAGTCTATCATTGAAAATATCTTATAATATAACGTAATATGCAGTGAATAATTGAAAATAGCTTATAATATAACGTGTTATGCAGTCTATCATTGAAAATATCTTATAATATAATGTAATATGCAGTGTATCATTGACAATACCTTATAATGTAACGTAATATGCAGTGTATCATTGAAAATACCTTATAATATAACGTGATATGCAGTCTATCATTGGAAATACCGTATAATATAACGTAATATGCAGTGTATCATTGAAAATACCCTATAATATAATGTAATATGCAGTGTATCATTGAAAATACCTTATAATATAATGTAATATTTGCAGTGTATCATTGAAAATACCTTATAATATAACGTAATATGCAGTGTATCATTGGAAATACCCTATAATATAATGTAATATGCAGTGTATCATTGAAAATACCTTATAATATAATGTAATATTTGCAGTCTATCATTGAAAATACCTTATAATATTACGTAATATGCAGTCAATCATTGTAAATACGTGATAATATAACGTAATATGCAGTATATCATTGAAAATACCATATAATATAACGTAATATGCAGTATATCATTGAAAATACCTTATAATGTAACGTAATATGCAGTGTATTATTGAAAATACCTTATAATGTAACGTAATATGCAGTGTATCATTGAAAATACCTTATAATATAACGTGATATGCAGTCTATCATTGAAAATACGTGATCATATAACGTAATATGCAGTGAACAATTGAAAATAGCTTATAATATAACGTGTTATGCAGTCTATCATTGAAAATATCTTATAATATAATGTAATATGCAGTGTATCTTTGACAATACCTTATAATGTAACGTAATATGCAGTGTATCAGTGAAAATACCTTATAATATAACGTGATATGCAGTCTATCATTGAAAATACGTGATAATATAACGTAATATGCAGTCTATCATTGAAAATACCCTATAATATAATGTAATATGCAGAGTATCATTGAAAATGCCTTATAATATAACGTAATATGCAGTGTATCATTGAAAATTCCTTATAATATAACGTAATATGCAGTGTATCATTGAAAATACCTCATAATATAACGTAATATGCACTGTATCATAGAAAATACCATATAATGTAACGTAATAAGCAGTGTATCATTGATAATATCTTGTAATGTAACGTAATATGCAGAGTATCATTGAAAATGATTTATAATATAACGTGTTATGCAGTCTATCATTGAAAATATCTTATAATATAATGTAATATGCAGTGTATCATTGAAAATACCTTATAATATAACGTGATATGCAGTCTATCATTGAAAATACCTTATAATATTACGTAATATGCAGTCAATCATTGAAAATACGTGATAATATAACGTAATATGCAGTCTATCATTGAAAATACCCTATAATATAATGTAATATGCAGAGTATCATTGAAAATGCCTTATAATATAACGTAATATGCAGTGTATCATTGAAAATTCCTTATAATATATAGTAATATGCAGTCTAAAATTAAAAATACGTGATAATATAACGTAATATGCAGTGTATCATTGAAAATACCTTATAATATAACGTAATATGCAGTGTATCATTGAAAATACCTTATAATATAACGTAATATGCAGTGTATCATTGAAAATACCCTATAATATAATGTAATATGCAGTGTATCATTGAAAATACCTTATAATATAACGTAATATGCAGTGTATCATTGAAAAAACCCTATAATATAACGTAATATGCAGTGTATCATTGAAAATACCTTATAATATAACGTAATATGCAGTATATCATTGACAATACCTTATAATGAAACGTAATATGCAGTGTATCATTGAAAATACATTATAATGTAATGTAATATGCAGTCTATCATTGAAAATACCTTATAATATAACGTAATATGCAGTGTATCATTGAAAATACCTTATAATATAACGTAATATGCACTGTATCATTGAAAATACCATATAATGTAACGTAATAAGCAGTGTATCATTGATAATATCTTGTAATGTAACGTAATATGCAGAGTATCATTGAAAATGCCTTATAATATAACGTAATATGCAGTGTATCATTGAAAATACCTTATAATATAACGTGATATGCAGTCTATCATTGAAAATACCTGATAATATAACGTAATATGCAGTCTATCATTGAAAATACCCTATAATATAATGTAATATGCAGAGTATCATTGAAAATGCCTTATAATATAACGTAATATGCAGTGTATCATTGAAAATTCCTTATAATATATAGTAATATGCAGAGTATCATTCAACATACCTTATAATATAACGTAATATGCAGTGTATCATTGAAAATACCTCATAATATAACGTAATATGCACTGTATCATAGAAAATACCATATAATGTAACGTAATAAGCAGTGTATCATTGATAATATCTTGTAATGTAACGTAATATGCAGAGTATCATTGAAAATGCCTTATAATATAACGTAATATGCAGTGTATCATTGAAAATACCCTATAATATAATGTAATATGCAGTGTATCATTGAAAATACCTTATAATATAATGTAATATTTGCAGTGTATCATTGAAAATACCTTATAATATAACGTAATATGCAGTGTATCATTGGAAATACCCTATAATATAATGTAATATGCAGTGTATCATTGAAAATACCTTATAATATAATGTAATATTTGCAGTCTATCATTGAAAATACCTTATAATATTACGTAATATGCTGTCAATCATTGTAAATACGTGATAATATAACGTAATATGCAGTATATCATTGAAAATACCATATAATATAACGTAATATGCAGTATATCATTGAAAATACCTTATAATGTAACGTAATATGCAGTGTATTATTGAAAATACATTATAACGTAATGTAATATGCAGTCTATCATTGAAAATATCTTATAATATAATGTAATATGCAGTGTATCATTGACAATACCTTATAATATAACGTAATATGCAGAGTATCATTCAAAATACCTTATAATATAACGTAATATGCAGTGTATCATTGAAAATACCTCATAATATAACGTAATATGCACTGTATCATAGAAAATACCATATAATGTAACGTAATAAGCAGTGTATCATTGATAATATCTTGTAATGTAACGTAATATGCAGAGTATCATTGAAAATGCCTTATAATATAACGTATTATGCAGTGTATCATTGAAAATGCCTTATAATATATAGTAATATGCAGTCTATCATTAAAAATACGTGATAATATAACGTAATATGCAGTGTATCATTGAAAATATCTTATAATATAACGTAATATGCAGTGTATAATTGAAAATACCTTATAATATAATGTAATATGCAGTAAATCATTGAAAATACGTGATAATATTACGTAATATGCAGTGTATCATTGAAAATACCGTATAATGTAACGTAATATGCAGTGTATCATTGAAAATACCTTATAATATAACGTAATATGCAGTGTATCATTGAAAATATCTTATAATATAACGTAATATGCAGTGTATAATTGAAAATACCTTATAATATAATGTAATATGCAGTAAATCATTGAAAATACGTGATAATATTACGTAATATGCAGTGTATCATTGAAAATACCGTATAATGTAACGTAATATGCAGTGTATCATTGAAAATACATTATAATGTAATGTAATATGCAGTCTATCATTGAAAATATCTTATAATATAACGTAATATGCAGTGAATAATTGAAAATAGCTTATAATATAACGTGTTATGCAGTCTATCATTGAAAATATCTTATAATATAATGTAATATGCAGTGTATCATTGACAATACCTTATAATGTTACGTAATATGCAGTGTATCATTGAAAATACCTTATAATATAACGTGATATGCAGTGTATCATTGAAAATACCCTATAATATAATGTAATATGCAGTGTATCATTGAAAATACCTTATAATATAATGTAATATTTGCAGTGTATCATTGAAAATACCTTATAATATAACGTAATATGCAGTGTATCATTGGAAATACCCTATAATATAATGTAATATGCAGTGTATCATTGAAAATACCTTATAATATAATGTAATATTTGCAGTCTATCATTGAAAATACCTTATAATATTACGTAATATGCAGTCAATCATTGTAAATACGTGATAATATAACGTAATATGCAGTATATCATTGAAAATACCATATAATATAACGTAATATGCAGTATATCATTGAAAATACCTTATAATGTAACGTAATATGCAGTGTATTATTGAAAATACATTATAACGTAATGTAATATGCAGTCTATCATTGAAAATATCTTATAATATAATGTAATATGCAGTGTATCATTGACAATACCTTATAATGTAACGTAATATGCAGTGTATCATTGAAAATACCTTATAATATAACGTGATATGCAGTCTATCATTGAAAATACGTGATCATATAACGTAATATGCAGTGAACAATTGAAAATAGCTTATAATATAACGTGTTATGCAGTCTATCATTGGAAATACCTTATAATATAACGTAATATGCAGTGTATCATTGAAAATACCCTATAATATAATGTAATATGCAGTGTATCATTGAAAATACCTTATAATATAATGTATTATTTGCAGTGTATCATTGAAAATACCTTATAATATAACGTGATATGCAGTCTATCATTGAAAATACGTGATAATATAACGTAATATGCAGTCTATCATTGAAAATACCCTATAATATAATGTAATATGCAGAGTATCATTGAAAATGCCTTATAATATAACGTAATATGCAGTGTATCATTGAAAATTCCTTATAATATAACGTAATATGCAGTGTATCATTGAAAATACCCTATAATATAATGTAATATGCAGTGTATCATTGAAAATACCTTATAATATAACGTAATATGCAGTGTATCATTGAAAATAACTTATAATATAACGTAATATGCAGTGTATCATTGAAAATACCCTATAATATAATGTAATATGCAGTGTATCATTGAAAATACCTTATAATATAACGTAATATGCAGTGTATCATTGAAAAAACCCTATAATATAACGTAATATGCAGTGTATCATTGAAAATACCTTATAATATAACGTAATAGGCAGTGTATCATTGAAAATACCCTATAATATAATGTAATATGCAGTGTATCATTGAAAATACCTTATAATATAATGTAATATTTGCAGTGTATCATTGAAAATACCTTATAATATAACGTGATATGCAGTCTATCATTGAAAATACGTGATAATATAACGTAATATGCAGTCTATCATTGAAAATACCCTATAATATAATGTAATATGCAGAGTATCATTGAAAATCCATTATAATATAACGTAATATGCAGTGTATCATTGAAAATTCCTTATAATATATAGTAATATGCAGTCTAAAATTAAAAATACGTGATAATATAACGTAATATGCAGTGTATCATTGAAAATACCTTATAATATAACGTAATATGCAGTGTATCATTGAAAATTCCTTATAATATATAGTAATATGCAGTCTAAAATTAAAAATACGTGATAATATAACGTAATATGCAGTGTATCATTGAAAATACCTTATAATATAACGTAATATGCAGTGTATCATTGAAAATACCTTATAATATAACGTAATATGCAGTGTATCATTGAAAATACCCTGTAATATAATGTAATATGCAGTGTATCATTGACAATACCTTATAATATAACGTAATATGCAGAGTATCATTCAAAATACCTTATAATATAACGTAATATGCAGTGTATCATTGAAAATACCTCATAATATAACGTAATATGCACTGTATCATAGAAAATACCATATAATGTAACGTAATAAGCAGTGTATCATTGATAATATCTTGTAATGTAACGTAATATGCAGAGTATCATTGAAAATGCCTTATAATATAACGTATTATGCAGTGTATCATTGAAAATGCCTTATAATATATAGTAATATGCAGTCTATCATTAAAAATACGTGATAATATAACGTAATATGCAGTGTATCATTGAAAATACCTTATAATATAACGTAATATGCAGTGTATCATTGAAAATATCTTATAATATAACGTAATATGCAGTGTATAATTGAAAATACCTTATAATATAATGTAATATGCAGTAAATCATTGAAAATACGTGATAATATTACGTAATATGCAGTGTATCATTGAAAATACCGTATAATGTAACGTAATATGCAGTGTATCATTGAAAATACATTATAATGTAATGTAATATGCAGTCTATCATTGAAAATATCTTATAATATAACGTAATATGCAGTGAATAATTGAAAATAGCTTATAATATAACGTGTTATGCAGTCTATCATTGAAAATATCTTATAATATAATGTAATATGCAGTGTATCATTGACAATACCTTATAATGTTACGTAATATGCAGTGTATCATTGAAAATACCTTATAATATAACGTGATATGCAGTCTATCATTGGAAATACCGTATAATATAACGTAATATGCAGTGTATCATTGAAAATACCCTATAATATAATGTAATATGCAGTGTATCATTGAAAATACCTTATAATATAATGTAATATTTGCAGTGTATCATTGAAAATACCTTATAATATAACGTAATATGCAGTGTATCATTGGAAATACCCTATAATATAATGTAATATGCAGTGTATCATTGAAAATACCTTATAATATAATGTAATATTTGCAGTCTATCATTGAAAATACCTTATAATATTACGTAATATGCAGTCAATCATTGTAAATACGTGATAATATAACGTAATATGCAGTATATCATTGAAAATACCATATAATATAACGTAATATGCAGTATATCATTGAAAATACCTTATAATGTAACGTAATATGCAGTGTATTATTGAAAATACATTATAACGTAATGTAATATGCAGTCTATCATTGAAAATATCTTATAATATAATGTAATATGCAGTGTATCATTGACAATACCTTATAATGTAACGTAATATGCAGTGTATCATTGAAAATACCTTATAATATAACGTGATATGCAGTCTATCATTGAAAATACGTGATCATATAACGTAATATGCAGTGAACAATTGAAAATAGCTTATAATATAACGTGTTATGCAGTCTATCATTGGAAATACCTTATAATATATCGTAATATGCAGTGTATCATTGAAAATACCCTATAATATAATGTAATATGCAGTGTATCATTGAAAATACCTTATAATATAATGTATTATTTGCAGTGTATCATTGAAAATACCTTATAATATAACGTGATATGCAGTCTATCATTGAAAATACGTGATAATATAACGTAATATGCAGTCTATCATTGAAAATACCCTATAATATAATGTAATATGCAGAGTATCATTGAAAATGCCTTATAATATAACGTAATATGCAGTGTATCATTGAAAATTCCTTATAATATAACGTAATATGCAGTGTATCATTGAAAATACCCTATAATATAATGTAATATGCAGTGTATCATTGAAAATACCTTATAATATAACGTAATATGCAGTGTATCATTGAAAATAACTTATAATATAACGTAATATGCAGTGTATCATTGAAAATACCCTATAATATAATGTAATATGCAGTGTATCATTGAAAATACCTTATAATATAACGTAATATGCAGTGTATCATTGAAAAAACCCTATAATATAACGTAATATGCAGTGTATCATTGAAAATACCTTATAATATAACGTAATAGGCAGTGTATCATTGAAAATACCCTATAATATAATGTAATATGCAGTGTATCATTGAAAATACCTTATAATATAATGTAATATTTGCAGTGTATCATTGAAAATACCTTATAATATAACGTGATATGCAGTCTATCATTGAAAATACGTGATAATATAACGTAATATGCAGTCTATCATTGAAAATACCCTATAATATAATGTAATATGCAGAGTATCATTGAAAATCCATTATAATATAACGTAATATGCAGTGTATCATTGAAAATTCCTTATAATATATAGTAATATGCAGTCTAAAATTAAAAATACGTGATAATATAACGTAATATGCAGTGTATCATTGAAAATACCTTATAATATAACGTAATATGCAGTGTATCATTGAAAATACCTTATAATATAACGTAATATGCAGTGTATCATTGAAAATACCCTGTAATATAATGTAATATGCAGTGTATCATTGAAAATACCTTATAATATAACGTAATATGCAGTGTATCATTGAAAAAACCCTATAAAATAACGTAATATGCAGTGTATCATTGAAAATACCTTATAATATAACGTAATATGCAGTATATCATTGACAATACCTTATAATGAAACGTAATATGCAGTGTATCATTGAAAATACATTATAATGTAATGTAATATGCAGTCTATCATTGAAAATACCTTATAATATAACGTAATATGCAGTGTATCATTGAAAATACCTTATAATATAACGTAATATGCAGAGTATCATTCAAAATACCTTATAATATAACGTAATGTGCAGTGTATCATTGAAAATACCTCATAATATAACGTAATATGCACTGTATCATAGAAAATACCTTATAATATAATGTAATATGCAGTCTATCATTGATAATACCTCATAATATAACGTAATATGTAGAGTATCATTGAAAATACCTTATAATATAACGTGATATGCAGTATATCATTGAAAATACCTTATAATATAACGTAATATGCAGAGTATCATTGAAAATACCTTATAATATAACGTGATATGCAGTCTATCATTGAAAATACCCTATAATATAATGTAATATGCAGAGTATCATTGAAAATGCCTTATAATATAACGTAATATGCAGTGTATCATTGAAAATTCCTTATAATATATAGTAATATGCAGTCTAAAATTAAAAATACGTGATAATATAACGTAATATGCAGTGTATCATTGAAAATACCTTATAATATAACGTAATATGCAGTGTATCATTGAAAATACGTTATAATATAACGTAATATGCAGTGTATCATTGAAAATACCCTATAATATAATGTAATATGCAGTGTATCATTGAAAATACCTTATAATATAACGTAATATGCAGTGTATCATTGAAAAAACCCTATAATATAACGTAATATGCAGTGTATCATTGAAAATACCTTATAATATAACGTAATATGCAGTGTATCATTGAAAATACCCTATAATATAATGTAATATGCAGTGTATCATTGAAAATACCTTATAATATAATGTAATATTTGCAGTGTATCATTGAAAATACCTTATAATATAACGTGATATGCAGTCTATCATTGAAAATACGTGATAATATAACGTAATATGCAGTCTATCATTGAAAATACCCTATAATATAATGTAATATGCAGAGTATCATTGAAAATGCCTTATAATATAACGTAATATGCAGTGTATCATTGAAAATTCCTTATAATATATAGTAATATGCAGTCTAAAATTAAAAATACGTGATAATATAACGTAATATGCAGTGTATCATTGAAAATACCTTATAATATAACGTAATATGCAGTGTATCATTGAAAATACCTTATAATATAACGTAATATGCAGTGTATCATTGAAAATACCCTATAATATAATGTAATATGCAGTGTATCATTGAAAATACCTTATAATATAACGTAATATGCAGTGTATCATTGAAAAAACCCTATAATATAACGTAATATGCAGTGTATCATTGAAAATACCTTATAATATAACGTAATATGCAGTATATCATTGACAATACCTTATAATGAAACGTAATATGCAGTGTATCATTGAAAATACATTATAATGTAATGTAATATGCAGTCTATCATTGAAAATACCTTATAATATAACGTAATATGCAGTGTATCATTGAAAATACCTTATAATATAACGTAATATGCAGAGTATCATTCAAAATACCTTATAATATAACGTAATGTGCAGTGTATCATTGAAAATACCTCATAATATAACGTAATATGCACTGTATCATAGAAAATACCTTATAATATAATGTAATATGCAGTCTATCATTGATAATACCTCATAATATAACGTAATATGCAGAGTATCATTGAAAATACCTTATAATATAACGTGATATGCAGTATATCATTGAAAATACCTTATAATATAACGTAATATGCAGAGTATCATTGAAAATACCTTATAATATAACGTGATATGCAGAATATCATTGAAAATACCTTATAATATAACGTAATATGCAGTGTATCATTGAAAATACCTTATAATATAATTTAATATTTGCAGTGTATCATTGAAAAAACCCTATAAAATAACGTAATATGCAGTGTATCATTGAAAATACCTTATAATATAACGTAATATGCAGTATATCATTGAAAATACCTTATAATATAACGTAATATGCAGTATATCATTGACAATACCTTATAATGAAACGTAATATGCAGTGTATCATTGAAAATAGATTATAATGTAATGTAATATGCAGTCTATCATTGAAAATACCTTATAATATAACGTAATATGCAGTGTATCATTGAAAATACCTTATAATATAACGTAATATGCAGAGTATCATTCAAAATACCTTATAATATAACGTAATGTGCAGTGTATCATTGAAAATACCTCATAATATAACGTAATATGCACTGTACCATAGAAAATACCTTATAATATAATGTAATATGCAGTCTATCATTGATAATACCTCATAATATAACGTAATATGTAGAGTATCATTGAAAATACCTTATAATATAACGTGATATGCAGTATATCATTGAAAATACCTTATAATATAACGTAATATGCAGAGTATCATTGAAAATACCTTATAATATAACGTGATATGCAGAATATCATTGAAAATACCTTATAATATAACGTAATATGCAGTGTATCATTGAAAATACCTTATAATATAATTTAATATTTGCAGTCTATCATTGAAAATACCTTATAATATTACGTAATATGCAGTCAATCATTGAAAATACGTGATAATATAACGTAATATGCAGTCTATCATTGAAAATGCCTTATAAAATAACGTAATATGCAGTATATCATTGAAAATACCTTATAATATAACGTAATATGCAGTGTATCATTGAAAATACCTTATAAAATAACGTAATATGCAGAGTATCATTCAAAATACCTTATAATATAACGTAATATGCAGTGTATCATTGAAAATACCTCATAATATAACGTAATATGCACTGTATCATAGAAAATACCATATAATGTAACGTAATAAGCAGTGTATCATTGATAATATCTTGTAATGTGACGTAATATGCAGAGTATCATTGAAAATGATTTATAATATAACGTATTATGCAGTGTATCATTGAAAATGCCTTATAATATATAGTAATATGCAGTCTATCATTAAAAATACGTGATAATATAACGTAATATGCAGTGTATCATTGAAAATACCCTATAATATAACGTAATATGCAGTGTATCATTGAAAATACCTTATAATATAACGTAATATGCAGTGTATCATTGAAAAAACCCTATAATATAACGTAATATGCAGTGTATCATTGAAAATACCTTATAATATAACGTAATATGCAGTATATCATTGACAATACCTTATAATGAAACGTAATATGCAGTGTATCATTGAAAATACATTATAATGTAATGTAATATGCAGTCTATCATTGAAAATACCTTATAATATAACGTAATATGCAGTGTATCATTGAAAATACCTTATAATATAACGTAATATGCAGAGTATCATTCAAAATACCTTATAATATAACGTAATATGCAGTGTATCATTGAAAATACCTCATAATATAACGTAATATGCACTGTATCATAGAAAATACCTTATAATATAATGTAATATGCAGTCTATCATTGATAATACCTCATAATATAACGTAATATGCAGAGTATCATTGAAAATACCTTATAATATAACGTGATATGCAGTATATCATTGAAAATACCTTATAATATAACGTAATATGCAGAGTATCATTGAAAATACCTTATAATATAACGTGATATGCAGAATATCATTGAAAATACCTTATAATATAACGTAATATGCAGTGTATCATTGAAAATACCTTATAATATAATTTAATATTTGCAGTGTATCATTGAAAAAAACCCTATAAAATAACGTAATATGCAGTGTATCATTGAAAATACCTTATAATATAACGTAATATGCAGTATATCATTGAAAATACCTTATAATATAACGTAATATGCAGTATATCATTGACAATACCTTATAATGAAACGTAATATGCAGTGTATCATTGAAAATAGATTATAATGTAATGTAATATGCAGTCTATCATTGAAAATACCTTATAATATAACGTAATATGCAGTGTATCATTGAAAATACCTTATAATATAACGTAATATGCAGAGTATCATTCAAAATACCTTATAATATAACGTAATGTGCAGTGTATCATTGAAAATACCTCATAATATAACGTAATATGCACTGTACCATAGAAAATACCTTATAATATAATGTAATATGCAGTCTATCATTGATAATACCTCATAATATAACGTAATATGTAGAGTATCATTGAAAATACCTTATAATATAACGTGATATGCAGTATATCATTGAAAATACCTTATAATATAACGTAATATGCAGAGTATCATTGAAAATACCTTATAATATAACGTGATATGCAGAATATCATTGAAAATACCTTATAATATAACGTAATATGCAGTGTATCATTGAAAATACCTTATAATATAATTTAATATTTGCAGTCTATCATTGAAAATACCTTATAATATTACGTAATATGCAGTCAATCATTGAAAATACGTGATAATATAACGTAATATGCAGTCTATCATTGAAAATGCCTTATAAAATAACGTAATATGCAGTATATCATTGAAAATACCTTATAATATAACGTAATATGCAGTGTATCATTGAAAATACCTTATAAAATAACGTAATATGCAGAGTATCATTCAAAATACCTTATAATATAACGTAATATGCAGTGTATCATTGAAAATACCTCATAATATAACGTAATATGCACTGTATCATAGAAAATACCATATAATGTAACGTAATAAGCAGTGTATCATTGATAATATCTTGTAATGTGACGTAATATGCAGAGTATCATTGAAAATGATTTATAATATAACGTATTATGCAGTGTATCATTGAAAATGCCTTATAATATATAGTAATATGCAGTCTATCATTAAAAATACGTGATAATATAACGTAATATGCAGTGTATCATTGAAAATACCTTATAATATAACGTAATATGCAGTGAATAATTGAAAATAGCTTATAATATAACGTGTTATGCAGTCTATCATTGAAAATATCTTATAATATAATGTAATATGCAGTGTATCATTGAAAATACCTTATAATATAATGTAATATTTGCAGTCTATCATTGAAAATACCTTATAATATTACGTAATATGCAGTCAATCATTGAAAATACGTGATAATATAACGTAATATGCAGTCTATCATTGAAAATACCCTATAATATAATGTAATATGCAGAGTATCATTGAAAATGCCTTATAATATAACGTAATATGCAGTGTATCATTGAAAATTCCTTATAATATATAGTAATATGCAGTCTAAAATTAAAAATACGTGATAATATAACGTAATATGCAGTGTATCATTGAAAATACCTTATAATATAACGTAATATGCAGTGTATCATTGAAAATACGTTATAATATAACGTAATATGCAGTGTATCATTGAAAATACAATATAATATAATGTAATATGCAGTGTATCATTGAAAATACCTTATAATATAACGTAATATGCAGTGTATCATTGAAAAAAACCCTATAATATAACGTAATATGCAGTGTATCATTGAAAATACCTTATAATATAACGTAATATGCAGTGTATCATTGAAAATACCCTATAATATAATGTAATATGCAGTGTATCATTGAAAATACCTTATAATATAATGTAATATTTGCAGTGTATCATTGAAAATACCTTATAATATAACGTGATATGCAGTCTATCATTGAAAATACGTGATAATATAACGTAATATGCAGTCTATCATTGAAAATACCCTATAATATAATGTAATATGCAGAGTATCATTGAAAATGCCTTATAATATAACGTAATATGCAGTGTATCATTGAAAATTCCTTATAATATATAGTAATATGCAGTCTAAAATTAAAAATACGTGATAATATAACGTAATATGCAGTGTATCATTGAAAATACCTTATAATATAACGTAATATGCAGTGTATCATTGAAAATACCTTATAATATAACGTAATATGCAGTGTATCATTGAAAATACCCTATAATATAATGTAATATGCAGTGTATCATTGAAAATACCTTATAATATAACGTAATATGCAGTGTATCATTGAAAAAACCCTATAATATAACGTAATATGCAGTGTATCATTGAAAATACCTTATAATATAACGTAATATGCAGTATATCATTGACAATACCTTATAATGAAACGTAATATGCAGTGTATCATTGAAAATACATTATAA
Source organism: Lasioglossum lativentre (assembly GCA_916610255.1). Classification (NCBI taxonomy): domain Eukaryota; kingdom Metazoa; phylum Arthropoda; class Insecta; order Hymenoptera; family Halictidae; genus Lasioglossum; species Lasioglossum lativentre. The sequence continues at coordinate 17,210 of CAKAJI010001049.1, forward strand.
TGTAATGTAATATGCAGTCTATCATTGAAAATACCTTATAATATAACGTAATATGCAGTGTATCATTGAAAATACCTTATAATATAACGTAATATGCAGAGTATCATTCAAAATACCTTATAATATAACGTAATGTGCAGTGTATCATTGAAAATACCTCATAATATAACGTAATATGCACTGTATCATAGAAAATACCTTATAATATAATGTAATATGCAGTCTATCATTGATAATACCTCATAATATAACGTAATATGCAGAGTATCATTGAAAATACCTTATAATATAACGTGATATGCAGTATATCATTGAAAATACCTTATAATATAACGTAATATGCAGAGTATCATTGAAAATACCTTATAATATAACGTGATATGCAGAATATCATTGAAAATACCTTATAATATAACGTAATATGCAGTGTATCATTGAAAATACCTCATAATATAACGTAATATGCACTGTATCATAGAAAATACCATATAATGTAACGTAATAAGCAGTGTATCATTGATAATATCTTGTAATGTAACGTAATATGCAGTGTATCATTGAAAATACCTTATAATATAACGTAATATGCAGTGAATAATTGAAAATAGCTTATAATATAACGTGTTATGCAGTCTATCATTGAAAATATCTTATAATATAATGTAATATGCAGTGTATCATTGAAAATACCTTATAATATAATGTAATATTTGCAGTCTATCATTGAAAATACCTTATAATATTACGTAATATGCAGTCAATCATTGAAAATACGTGATAATATAACGTAATATGCAGTCTATCATTGAAAATACCCTATAATATAATGTAATATGCAGAGTATCATTGAAAATGCCTTATAATATAACGTAATATGCAGTGTATCATTGAAAATTCCTTATAATATATAGTAATATGCAGTCTAAAATTAAAAATACGTGATAATATAACGTAATATGCAGTGTATCATTGAAAATACCTTATAATATAACGTAATATGCAGTGTATCATTGAAAATACCTTATAATATAACGTAATATGCAGAGTATCATTCAAAATACCTTATAATATAACGTAATATGCAGTGTATCATTGAAAATACCTCATAATATAACGTAATATGCACTGTATCATAGAAAATACCATATAATGTAACGTAATAAGCAGTGTATCATTGATAATATCTTGTAATGTAACGTAATATGCAGAGTATCATTGAAAATGCCTTATAATATAACGTATTATGCAGTGTATCATTGAAAATGCCTTATAATATAACGTGATATGCAGTATATCATTGAAAATACCTTATAATATAACGTAATATGCAGAGTATCATTGAAAATACCTTATAATATAACGTAATATGCAGAGTATCATTCAAAATACCTTATAATATAACGTAATATGCAGTGTATCATTGAAAATACCTCATAATATAACGTAATATGCACTGTATCATAGAAAATACCATATAATGTAACGTAATAAGCAGTGTATCATTGATAATATCTTGTAATGTAACGTAATATGCAGAGTATCATTGAAAATGCCTTATAATATAACGTATTATGCAGTGTATCATTGAAAATGCCTTATAATATATAGTAATATGCAGTCTATCATTAAAAATACGTGATAATATAACGTAATATGCAGTGTATCATTGAAAATACCTTATAATATAACGTAATATGCAGTGTATCATTGAAAATATCTTATAATATAACGTAATATGCAGTGTATCATTGAAAATACCCTATAATATAATGTAATATGCAGTGTATCATTGAAAATACCTTATAATATAACGTAATATGCAGTGTATCATTGAAAAAACCCTATAATATAACGTAATATGCAGTGTATCATTGAAAATACCTTATAATATAACGTAATATGCAGTGTATCATTGAAAATACCCTATAATATAATGTAATATGCAGTGTATCATTGAAAATACCTTATAATATAATGTAATATTTGCAGTGTATCATTGAAAATAGCTTATAATATAACGTGTTATGCAGTCTATCATTGAAAATATCTTATGTTCGATCCCGTGAGAAGGAATGCGCGAAGGTCCTCCTCAACGTCATAAACGACGTCATAAATTATGCCCTTTTCCGATTTCATGCTGTCCTTCGTTAATTTAGAAGAATGCTAACCCTCGACGTGTCGTAGACGACACTCGAAGGTTCGAGCTGACAGCATTGAAAAAGTGGCAATAAAGTCAATCCGTAGATCCGCTCTTAGAATACGAGGGTCCCGGATTCGGACACTTGTGGGCCTGCTGTTTAACTTCAGCGACAGCGGACAAGGTCTCGCATCCCTTGCACCGCACGTGCAACCACTTAGGTTTATTTTTTTATAGTTGCTTTCTCGAGGCACCCTTGGACCGCGAGCTCCGAGGATTAGTACGTACCCTTGGCCGACCGTCCGTCCACAGGCCAAGGGCCATAAACCCGCGGTGGTCCACTCGGGCCCAATTCGCTACGCTGCTCGGAGGTGACGTCACCCGGGAATTCCGGCAATTTTCCGATGTTGACTTGAGGGTGGGGTCTTCTTACTCCGCCGAGGAGAGATGTCCGGGAAGTTCCTCCTCCCTCAAGTCAACCAGCCAATGGGGTTGCGTTTTCCCCCAAACGGGGCCTTATCGAGGCATACGCGAGGTAACGACGAAACTCACCCCGCAGCAGCGAGTCAGAATCACTTTTTCGTTCAACTCGTAGAAATCGAACCGCAGTCAATATACAGTTGTCTTTTCTCTCCAGCTATCGGCAATAGAGGAGACATTTTCGAAGACATTATCGTCGTCACTAAGCTTACCGCTACTGTCACTGTTCCAAAGAAACTAATCGGCCAAGGTTAATTCGGCGGTCGATCGGCTGTGTAAATAATTTAAGTGTTAAAATAAATCGCTTATTATTGTTTATCGAACATTGTTTATTTACCGGCCTCACGATTATTCATGGTCCTTCGAGCCGGATTTGGTATTGGCGAAGAATCCCAGGAAGTTCGATTTCTGAAGATCCAGAGAAGTCTCCTGCATCGCACAGACAAGGAACAACTCCGTGGACGAATTCTTCATCAAAGGTAGGCTCGTTCTAAATTTCGCGCCAATTAAATCCTACTTTCAATCCTTCATTTATCTTGTCTCGAATTTCTCACGTGAAAATGTCGAACCCAAGCACGAGCAAGGTCTCGGACGAGAAACAAATACGTGCACTGAAGCAAAAACGCACTTATTTCAAGGCTCAGCTCACATCGCTAAAAAATTACTTAGAAACGTTCAATGATTCCCCGAAGGAACGAATTAAATTACGCGAACGCATTGACAGAATAAAAATACTTTTTCAAAAGTTCAACGAGAATCTCGATGAATTAGGTTCCTTAACAGAGGAATACGATAACATCGAACAAATCCGCGAAGAAATAACGAATGTCTACGATGACATACTCGCTACAGCTATCGAGCTACAAGAGTCGCTGTCCGCCACCTCAAACTTGAACAGTAGTTTAGATTCGCGCGGTTCAAATGTAGCACCCGTAAAACTACCGGTACATCTTCCAAAAATAGATTTGCCGAAATTCGACGGACGCATCGAAAATTGGGTAACGTTCAAGGATGCGTTTTTATCGCTCATACACTCGCACGCCGGTTTGAGTAAAATACAAAAATTAAATTATCTGAAACTTTCATTGACCGGGAGAGCTGAAACTGCGATCGGCGCTTTTACCATCAGCGAAGATAATTATGAGGCTGCATGGAAGCACCTCACCGAGATATTCGATAACAAACGCGCTATCATTTTAAGACACGCAGCTTTGCTATGCGACACGCCATTTATGCATAATGATTCGTCAGACGCGATTCGAGATTTGGCAAATCACGTGCAACTGCACATACGTTCGCTACAAGCGTTAGGCAGAAATTGGGAAGACATAGCGAATGATCTTCTCGCCAGCATTGTCATCTCGAGAATGGGTACCGAGACACGAAGGGCATGGGAACGAACCTTGTTAGACACGGAAATGCCGAAATTGCAAGATATCTGTAAACATTTACACAATGCAGCCCATCAATCTAAGGGTTATGAATCGGTCACGCGTGTTAATAAACCTTCTGTCGCGAATAATTCGTTCAAATCGGGTACCAATAATCGCGAAAACTATTCAGGTCGAATAACCCGATCTCAAACCTCAACACCTTCGACGCAGAAGGTCGCGGATCGTCGTAATGTATTCGTCGCGAAAACGCGAGTATCCAATTGTTCCTTTTGCAAGAGCGAACAACACAAAACGTACCAATGCAAAACGTTCCTAGATATGAACGTAGACAAACGTATTGAGGCCGTACGAAGCGCAAAACTATGCCTCAATTGTTTATTGCCCGGCCATTCGTCGGGAACATGCAATTTAGGAAGGTGTAAGGTGTGTAACTCGAATCATAATACCAAGTTACACAAATCTACAAATTCAGATCATGAAGGAGTTCAATCGTGTTCGAATACACAATCGCGCGAAACCCAGTCTTGACCAGATAACACGCACTTCGATATTCACAACAAATTCGACCAATACCGAACATTTATTACCGATGGATCAACGCATGATCTTATGCTAACGGCAATGGTACATGCGTTTGATTGCAACCAACGACCTATCGAGTGTCGCGCGTTGCTCGACACATGCTCAAATGCAAATTTCATAACGGAAAATTTCGCATCAATACTAAGGTTACCCATGCAAGAACAATCTGTGAACATCGAAGTGCTGAACGAACTCCATGCGGTGACTAATCGAGTCACGAAGGTGAAAATAAAATCTCGCTTCAATCAATTTCACCGTACTCTTACATTCTTTGTAATACCCCGTATCGCAGGGCTGTTACCGGACAACCAAATAAACCGAAGCAAACTGCAAATTCCCCCTAATATCAAGCTCGCGGATCCGACCTTTCACAAACCGTCAAATGTCGATATGCTTATCGGTACGGGACCAACACTTGCGAGTTTTTCTATCGGTCAAGTGCAGATTCATTCTCAGGGAAAATCTGACTTGATATTGCAAAAAACGCAATTCGGTTGGGTAATCGGGGGGAGTGCGCCCACCGTTTCTAATAATAAGGTGCATGCCTTTGTTAGTAACGTCAATTTCGATTTGAAACGCTTTTGGGAATTGGAAGAGGGTCCTCAGCAAGTTCATCTCTCTCCAATAGAGAATGAAGTAGAGGCCCATTTTAAACGAACGATATCTCGCGAGAAAACAGGGAGATACGTTGTCGCGCTTCCGTTCAACGAGAAGAAGCGGGACATCGGAGAATCCCATACACGCGCTCTGAACCGATTTTTGTCTTTAGAACGAAGATTTGCTCATAATCTCGATCTAAAGATCGAATATACAAAAATCATGAACGAATACCTCGCGCTAGGCCATATGAATGAGATAGAAGCACCTGACAATTCACACGGTTTTTATTTGCCTCATCACGCCGTCATCAAACCCTCCAGCTCGACCACGAAATGCCGAGTTGTATTTGATGGATCGGCAAAATCAAGTACCGGGATATCGCTTAACGACGCGCTCGAAACCGGTCCGACAATACAAGACGACATCTTTTCACTATTATTAAGATTCCGAACACATGCATACGTGCTAACTGGTGATATTGAAAAGATGTATCGTCAATTTCTTATATGCCCCAAGGATCGTCCGTTCCAACGGATCCTCTGGAGGAACGATAGAAACGAAATCGCGACATACGAGTTGAAAACAGTAACTTTCGGTCTATCTTCGGCTCCGTATCTCGCAATCAGGTGCTTGCATCAACTAGCAGAAGACGAATCGGACAATTTCAAAGCAGCATCCGATGTCATTAAAAAAGACATCTACGTAGATGATCTTTTGACTGGTGCGGCTACATATCGCGAAGCTCTCCAGTTACGCAACAACATTATCGAGTTGTTGAAAAAAGGAGGGCTAAACATTCGTCAGTGGGTATCGAACGATCCACAATTATTAGCTGGTCTGTCGGAAGATCAGATTCATCCCAAGTATTTCGGTGACGCGACCGTAAAAACCTTGGGTATTGCATCACATATACCGTGTCCATCGAACAAGGACAAACGCATACAAAACGTACGATTCTTTCAACAATAGCGAGGATTTTCGATCCATTAGGTCTATTAGGACCAGTTACCGTCACCGCGAAAATTTTGATGCAACGGTTGTGGCAACTTCAAGTTGACTGGGACGAATCATTACCAGCAAACATTCAAACCGAATGGTCGACCTATCAGGCTGAATTAAATTTGTTAAAAAATGTCACTTTCGAAAGGCATATTTCCCAACGATCAATCACAAATCTTGAAATACACGGTTTTTGCGATGCCAGCGAACGCGCATACGGGGCTAGCATTTATATACGATCCAAAGATACTTTCGGTAATATTAAAACACAGTTACTATGTGCAAAATCTCGTGTTGCACCTTTAAAAACAATAAGTTTAGCGCGACTCGAATTATGTGGAGCAAACCTACTCGCCGAGTTACTTACGTCTGTCAAACAAATAATTGAACAAGAGATCCACCACACGACGTTGTGGACAGACTCTTCAATCGTTTTGCATTGGTTACGAAGACCTCCGAATACGTTGAAAACCTTCGTCGCCAATCGTGTCTCGAATATCCAAGACAAAACAGATATCGAAACATGGCGACATGTTCGATCCAACGATAATCCCGCAGATTTACTTTCACGTGGTTCTACGATAGAACATTTCATTGCGAGCGATCTCTGGCGCTATGGGCCTACGTGGCTCGCGTCCGACGAATCATTGTGGCCGGAATCGCGTTTCGAAATACCGAAAGATCTACCGGATCTGCGCAAACTGACGTGTTTAGTCTCCACGGCCATAAAACCTTTAGCCATACTTGAACGATACTCATCCATTCGACGCTTAAGCAGAATAATCGCATACTGTTTGCGATTTATATCGAAACCCCGTTATACCGGATCACTCTCCGTCGAAGAACTGCGACGCGCGAATGAAAAAATAATCATTTTAACGCAACGGCAATCCTTTCTGGAAGAACTTCACGACCTAAGAACTGGATCAGTATTAAATTCAAAAAGCAAATTACTGCCTCTATCTCCCTTTCTTGACGAAAAGGGCATATTACGTGTTGGAGGTCGCCTACGGGACTCTAATCTACCGTTCAGTCAAAAGCACCCTATTCTTTTGCCGAAAAACAGTCACGTGACTGACATCATTATCCGCGAATCACATATTCAAAATCATCACACGGGGTTGACAGCTACCTTATATAACGTTCGCCAATCCTACTGGCCAATTGACGGAAAGAACACAACGCGAAAAATAATCCGTCAATGTCTAAAATGTTGTCGATTAAATCCTCCTCCGACAAATTATCTAATGGGTAATTTGCCAGCCGCACGAACCGTTCCAACTCGTCCATTCACGAACGTCGGAGTGGATTGTTGCGGTCCGTTTTATATAAAGGAAAGACGGTACCGCAATCGCGCACGGATAAAGATCTATGTCGTAGTCTTTATCTGTTTCTCAAGTAAAGCAGTACATCTAGAAGTAGTTAGCGATATGAGCACCGACGCCTTTCTATCAGCATTTAAACGCTTCACTGCACGACGAGGACTTTGTAAAAATGTATATTCCGACAACGGCACAAATTTCGTCGGTGCCAATAATGAGATTACCGATCTCCTTCGAACTTTTCAAAAAGACGAAAAGGTTTGCCATTTCCTTACTGACAAGGAAATTACGTGGCATTTTACACCGCCCCTATCACCACACTTTGGAGGTCTTTGGGAGGCTGCCGTCAAGTCTTTCAAGCATCATTTGAAACGCGTTGTCGGCGAGGAATTGTTCACGTTTGAACAATTTTCCACATTTGTCACAGAAATCGAGGCAATCCTGAATTCTCGTCCTTTAACACCTGTTTCTTCCGACCCTAATGACATTGCTGCCCTTACTCCTGGTCACTTTTTAATTGGCTGCGTAATGACGAGCTTACCCGAGGCCGATTACACCACTGTCGCGAGCAATCGGCTGTCAAATTGGCAGCACATCCAGAAGGTGAAGCAAGACTTCTGGACTAGGTGGTCCAAAGAATACATACACCACCTAAACGTGCGATCTAAATGGACGAAAGGGTCGCACGACATCAAAGAAGGTGCTATCGTCGTCTTGAAGGACGATCACCTTCCACCGCTGCAGTGGAACCTTGGACGTGTCACGAAGACTCATCCTGGCAAGGACGATGTAATCCGGGCAGTAACCGTCCGCACCGCGACCGGATCTTATAAACGCAATGTCAAGAAACTTGCAATTCTTCCGATCGATACCGAAATTCAGGAAATCAAATAATCTCTTTGCACCGCGTTATCACATATAAACGGTTACTTCACCATTATCGTTGTGATACAACATCGTATTACTATTAATGATATTCCGTTAAGCGTTTACATTTTATTTCCTTTCGTTAATAATATTTGAGATAATTTATATATTAGTCTTAATTCATCTTAATTTTCGAACACTAGTATGTAATTCCTTGCGGTTACTTGTAACAGCGGTAGTATTTATGCGTTCTTCTTTATCGTTCATTTTGTTTTTATCATTTACTCTCGTTATACTTAGTCTTTTAACGTTCAGTTTGTAATTACGTTCTATTACTTTTCTCATGTCGATTCAACAGTTATTTCGTAATTGTTTTTTGGGTTTTTCTCTTATACGCGCCTCATTGTAGATGATTAGTATAGTTCATCGAGCAATAATACGAGTCCTCTTATTGAACTAAGCGTGTAGTTCAACGGGGGGAGTATGTTCGATCCCGTGAGAAGGAATGCGCGAAGGTCCTCCTCAAACTCGACGTCATAAATTATGCCCTTTTCCGATTTCATGCTGTCCTTCGTTAATTTAGAAGAATGCTAACCCTCGACGTGTCGTAGACGACACTCGAAGGTTCGAGCTGACAGCATTGAAAAAGTGGCAATAAAGTCAATCCGTAGATCCGCTCTTAGAATACGAGGGTCCCGGATTCGGACAATTGTGGGCCTGCTGTTTAACTTCAGCGACAGCGGACAAGGTCTCGCATCCCTTGCACCGCACGTGCAACCACTTAGGTTTATTTTTTTATAGTTGCTTTCTCGAGGCACCCTTGGACCGCGAGCTCCGAGGATTAGTACGTACCCTTGGCCGACCGTCCGTCCACAGGCCAAGGGCCATAAACCCGCGGTGGTCCACTCGGGCCCAATTCGCTACGCTGCTCGGAGGTGACGTCACCCGGGAATTCCGGCAATTTTCCGATGTTGACTTGAGGGTGGGGTCTTCTTACTCCGCCGAGGAGAGATGTCCGGGAAGTTCCTCCTCCCTCAAGTCAACCAGCCAATGGGGTTGCGTTTTCCCCCAAACGGGGCCTTATCGAGGCATACGCGAGGTAACGACGAAACTCACCCCGCAGCAGCGAGTCAGAATCACTTTTTCGTTCAACTCGTAGAAATCGAACCGCAGTCAATATACAGTTGTCTTTTCTCTCCAGCTATCGGCAATAGAGGAGACATTTTCGAAGACATTATCGTCGTCACTAAGCTTACCGCTACTGTCACTGTTCCAAAGAAACTAATCGGCCAAGGTTAATTCGGCGGTCGATCGGCTGTGTAAATAATTTAAGTGTTAAAATAAATCGCTTATTATTGTTTATCGAACATTGTTTATTTACCGGCCTCACGATTATTCATCTTATAATATAATGTAATATGCAGTGTATCATTGACAATACCTTATAATGTAACGTAATATGCAGTGTATCATTGAAAATACCTTATAATATAACGTGATATGCAGTGTATCATTGAAAATATCTTATAATATAACGTAATATGCAGTGTATCATTGAAAATACCTTATAATATTATGTAATATGCAGTCAATCATTGAAAATACGTGATAATATAACGTAATATGCAGTGTATCATTGAAAATACCGTATAATGTAACGTAATATGCAGTGTATCATTGAAAATACATTATAATGTAATGTAATATGCAGTCTATCATTGAAAATATCTTATAATATAACGTAATATGCAGTGAATAATTGAAAATATCTTATAATATAATGTAATATGCAGTGTATCTTTGACAATACCTTATAATGTAACGTAATATGCAGTGTATCAGTGAAAATACCTTATAATATAACGTGATATGCAGTCTATCATTGGAAATACCTTATAATATAACGTAATATGCAGTGTATCATTGAAAATACCCTATAATATAATGTAATATGCAGTGTATCATTGAAAATACCTTATAATATAATGTAATATTTGCAGTGTATCATTGAAAATACCTTATAATATAACGTGATATGCAGTCTATCATTGAAAATACGTGATAATATAACGTAATATGCAGTCTATCATTGAAAATACCCTATAATATAATGTAATATGCAGAGTATCATTGAAAATGCCTTATAATATAACGTAATATGCAGTGTATCATTGAAAATTCCTTATAATATATAGTAATATGCAGTCTAAAATTAAAAATACGTGATAATATAACGTAATATGCAGTGTATCATTGAAAATACCTTATAATATAACGTGATATGCAGTGTATCATTGAAAATATCTTATAATATAACGTAATATGCAGTGTATCATTGAAAATACCTTATAATATTATGTAATATGCAGTCAATCATTGAAAATACGTGATAATATAACGTAATATGCAGTGTATCATTGAAAATACCGTATAATGTAACGTAATATGCAGTGTATCATTGAAAATACATTATAATGTAATGTAATATGCAGTCTATCATTGAAAATATCTTATAATATAACGTAATATGCAGTGAATAATTGAAAATATCTTATAATATAATGTAATATGCAGTGTATCTTTGACAATACCTTATAATGTAACGTAATATGCAGTGTATCAGTGAAAATACCTTATAATATAACGTGATATGCAGTCTATCATTGGAAATACCTTATAATAATACGTAATATGCAGTGTATCATTGAAAATACCCTATAATATAATGTAATATGCAGTGTATCATTGAAAATACCTTATAATATAATGTAATATTTGCAGTGTATCATTGAAAATACCTTATAATATAACGTGATATGCAGTCTATCATTGAAAATACGTGATAATATAACGTAATATGCAGTCTATCATTGAAAATACCCTATAATATAATGTAATATGCAGAGTATCATTGAAAATGCCTTATAATATAACGTAATATGCAGTGTATCATTGAAAATTCCTTATAATATATAGTAATATGCAGTCTAAAATTAAAAATACGTGATAATATAACGTAATATGCAGTGTATCATTGAAAATACCTTATAATATAACGTAATATGCAGTGTATCATTGAAAATATCTTATAATATAACGTAATATGCAGTGTATCATTGAAAATACATTATAATATAATGTAATATGCAGTAAATCATTGAAAATACGTGATAATATAACGTAATATGCAGTGTATCATTGAAAATACCGTATAATGTAACGTAATATGCAGTGTATCATTGAAAATACATTATAATGTAATGTAATATGCAGTCTATCATGAAAAATATCTTATAATATAACGTAATATGCAGTGAATAATTGAAAATAGCTTATAATATAACGTGTTATGCAGTCTATCATTGAAAATATCTTATAATATAATGTAATATGCAGTGTATCATTGACAATACCTTATAATGTAACGTAATATGCAGTGTATCATTGAAAATACCTTATAATATAACGTGATATGCAGTCTATCATTGGAAATACCGTATAATATAACGTAATATGCAGTGTATCATTGAAAATACCCTATAATATAATGTAATATGCAGTGTATCATTGAAAATACCTTATAATATAATGTAATATTTGCAGTGTAACATTGAAAATACCTTATAATATAACGTAATATACAGTGTATCATTGGAAATACCCTATAATATAATGTAATATGCAGTGTATCATTGAAAATACCTTATAATATAATGTAATATTTGCAGTCTATCATTGAAAATACCTTATAATATTACGTAATATGCAGTCAATCATTGTAAATACGTGATAATATAACGTAATATGCAGTATATCATTGAAAATACCATATAATATAACGTAATATGCAGTATATCATTGAAAATACCTTATAATGTAACGTAATATGCAGTGTATTATTGAAAATACATTATAACGTAATGTAATATGCAGTCTATCATTGAAAATATCTTATAATATAATGTAATATGCAGTGTATCATTGACAATACCTTATAATGTAACGTAATATGCAGTGTATCATTGAAAATACCTTATAATATAACGTGATATGCAGTCTATCATTGAAAATACGTGATCATATAACGTAATATGCAGTGAACAATTGAAAATAGCTTATAATATAACGTGTTATGCAGTCTATCATTGAAAATATCTTATAATATAATGTAATATGCAGTGTATCTTTGACAATACCTTATAATGTAACGTAATATGCAGTGTATCAGTGAAAATACCTTGTAATATAACGTGATATGCAGTCTATCATTGGAAATACCTTATAATATAACGTAATATGCAGTGTATCATTGAAAATACCCTATAATATAATGTAATATGCAGTGTATCATTGAAAATACCTTATAATATAATGTAATATTTGCAGTGTATCATTGAAAATACCTTATAATATAACGTGATATGCAGTCTATCATTGAAAATACGTGATAATATAACGTAATATGCAGTCTATCATTGAAAATACCCTATAATATAATGTAATATGCAGAGTATCATTGAAAATGCCTTATAATATAACGTAATATGCAGTGTATCATTGAAAATTCCTTATAATATATAGTAATATGCAGTCTAAAATTAAAAATACGTGATAATATAACGTAATATGCAGTGTATCATTGAAAATACCTTATAATATAACGTAATATGCAGTGTATCATTGAAAATACCTTATAATATAACGTAATATGCAGTGTATCATTGAAAATACCCTATAATATAATGTAATATGCAGTGTATCATTGAAAATACCTTATAATATAACGTAATATGCAGTGTATCATTGAAAAAACCCTATAATATAACGTAATATGCAGTGTATCATTGAAAATACCTTATAATATAACGTGATATGCAGTCTATCATTGGAAATACCGTATAATATAACGTAATATGCAGTGTATCATTGAAAATACCCTATAATATAATGTAATATGCAGTGTATCATTGAAAATACCTTATAATATAATGTAATATTTGCAGTGTATCATTGAAAATACCTTATAATAGAAGGTAATATGCAGTGTATCATTGGAAATACCCTATAATATAATGTAATATGCAGTGTATCATTGAAAATACCTTATAATATAATGTAATATTTGCAGTCTATCATTGAAAATACCTTATAATGTAACGTAATATGCAGTGTATTATTGAAAATACATTATAACGTAATGTAATATGCAGTCTATCATTGAAAATATCTTATAATATAATGTAATATGCAGTGTATCATTGACAATACCTTATAATGTAACGTAATATGCAGTGTATCATTGAAAATACCTTATAATATAACGTGATATGCAGTCTATCATTGAAAATACGTGATCATATAACGTAATATGCAGTGAACAATTGAAAATAGCTTATAATATAACGTGTTATGCAGTCTATCATTGAAAATATCTTATAATATAATGTAATATGCAGTGTATCTTTGACAATACCTTATAATGTAACGTAATATGCAGTGTATCAGTTAAAATACCTTATAATATAACGTGATATGCAGTCTACCATTATAAATACCTTATAATATAACGTATTATGCAGTGTATCATTGAAAATACCCTATAATATAATGTAATATGCAGTGTATCATTGAAAATACCTTATAATATAATGTAATATTTGCAGTGTATCATTGAAAATACCTTATAATATAACGTGATATGCAGTCTATCATTGAAAATACGTGATAATATAACGTAATATGCAGTCTATCATTGAAAATACCCTATAATATAATGTAATATGCAGAGTATCATTGAAAATGCCTTATAATATAACGTAATATGCAGTGTATCATTGAAAATTCCTTATAATATATAGTAATATGCAGTCTAAAATTAAAAATACGTGATAATATAACGTAATATGCAGTGTATCATTGAAAATACCTTATAATATAACGTGATATGCAGAATATCATTGAAAATACCATATAATGTAACGTAATATGCAGTCAATCATTGAAAATACGTGATAATATAACGTAATATGCAGTGTATCATTGATAATACCTCATAATATAACGTAATATGCACTGTATCATAGAAAATACCTTATAATATAATGTAATATGCAGTCTATCATTGTTAATACCTCATAATATAACGTAATATGCAGAGTATCATTGAAAATACCTTATAATATATAGTAATATGCAGTCTAAAATTAAAAATACGTGATAATATAACGTAATATGCAGTGTATCATTGAAAATACCTTATAATATAACGTGATATGCAGAATATCATTGAAAATACCTTATAATATAACGTAATATGCAGTGTATCATTGAAAATACCTTATAATATAATTTAATATTTGCAGTCTATCATTGAAAATACCTTATAATATTACGTAATATGCAGTGTATCATTGAAAATATCTTATAATATAACGTAATATGCAGTGTATCATTGAAAATACCTTATAATATAATGTAATATGCAGTAAATCATTGAAAATACGTGATAATATAACGTAATATGCAGTGTATCATTGAAAATACCTTATAATATAACGTGATATGCAGTCTATCATTGAAAATACGTGATAATATAACGTAATATGCAGTCTATCATTGAAAATACCCTATAATATAATGTAATATGCAGAGTATCATTGAAAATGCCTTATAATATAACGTAATATGCAGTGTATCATTGAAAATTCCTTATAATATATAGTAATATGCAGTCTAAAATTAAAAATACGTGATAATATAACGTAATATGCAGTGTATCATTGAAAATACCTTATAATATAACGTGATATGCAGAATATCATTGAAAATACCTTATAATATAACGTAATATGCAGTGTATCATTGAAAATACCTTATAATATAATTTAATATTTGCAGTCTATCATTGAAAATACCTTATAATATTACGTAATATGCAGTCAATCATTGAAAATACGTGATAATATAACGTAATATGCAGTCTATCATTGAAAATGCCTTATAAAATAACGTAATATGCAGTATATCATTGAAAATACCTTATAATATAACGTAATATGCAGTGTATCATTGAAAATACCTTATAATATAACGTAATATGCAGAGTATCATTCAAAATACCTTATAATATAACGTAATATGCAGTGTATCATTGAAAATACCTCATAATATAACGTAATATGCACTGTATCATAGAAAATACCATATAATGTAACGTAATAAGCAGTGTATCATTGATAATATCTTGTAATGTAACGTAATATGCAGAGTATCATTGAAAATGCCTTATAATATAACGTATTATGCAGTGTATCATTGAAAATGCCTTATAATATAACGTGATATGCAGTATATCATTGAAAATACCTTATAATATAACGTAATATGCAGAGTATCATTGAAAATACCTTATAATATAACGTAATATGCAGAGTATCATTCAAAATACCTTATAATATAACGTAATATGCAGTGTATCATTGAAAATACCTCATAATATAACGTAATATGCACTGTATCATAGAAAATACCATATAATGTAACGTAATAAGCAGTGTATCATTGATAATATCTTGTAATGTAACGTAATATGCAGAGTATCATTGAAAATGCCTTATAATATAACGTATTATGCAGTGTATCATTGAAAATGCCTTATAATATATAGTAATATGCAGTCTATCATTAAAAATACGTGATAATATAACGTAATATGCAGTGTATCATTGAAAATACCTTATAATATAACGTAATATGCAGTGTATCATTGAAAATATCTTATAATATAACGTAATATGCAGTGTATCATTGAAAATACCTTATAATATAACGTAATATGCAGTGTATCATTGAAAATACCTTATAATATAACGTAATATGCAGAGTATCATTCAAAATACCTTATAATATAACGTAATATGCAGTGTATCATTGAAAATACCTCATAATATAACGTAATATGCACTGTATCATAGAAAATACCATATAATGTAACGTAATAAGCAGTGTATCATTGATAATATCTTGTAATGTAACGTAATATGCAGAGTATCATTGAAAATGCCTTATAATATAACGTATTATGCAGTGTATCATTGAAAATGCCTTATAATATAACGTGATATGCAGTATATCATTGAAAATACCTTATAATATAACGTAATATGCAGAGTATCATTGAAAATACCTTATAATATAACGTAATATGCAGAGTATCATTCAAAATACCTTATAATATAACGTAATATGCAGTGTATCATTGAAAATACCTCATAATATAACGTAATATGCACTGTATCATAGAAAATACCATATAATGTAACGTAATAAGCAGTGTATCATTGATAATATCTTGTAATGTAACGTAATATGCAGAGTATCATTGAAAATGCCTTATAATATAACGTATTATGCAGTGTATCATTGAAAATGCCTTATAATATATAGTAATATGCAGTCTATCATTAAAAATACGTGATAATATAACGTAATATGCAGTGTATCATTGAAAATACCTTATAATATAACGTAATATGCAGTGTATCATTGAAAATATCTTATAATATAACGTAATATGCAGTGTATCATTGAAAATACCTTATAATATAATGTAATATGCAGTAAATCATTGAAAATACGTGATAATATAACGTAATATGCAGTGTATCATTGAAAATACCGTATAATGTAACGTAATATGCAGTGTATCATTGAAAATACATTATAATGTAATGTAATATGCAGTCTATCATTGAAAATATCTTATAATATAACGTAATATGCAGTGAATAATTGAAAATAGCTTATAATATAACGTGTTATGCAGTCTATCATTGAAAATATCTTATAATATAATGTAATATGCAGTGTATCATTGACAATACCTTATAATGTAACGTAATATGCAGTGTATCATTGAAAATACCTTATAATATAACGTGATATGCAGTCTATCATTGGAAATACCGTATAATATAACGTAATATGCAGTGTATCATTGAAAATACCCTATAATATAATGTAATATGCAGTGTATCATTGAAAATACCTTATAATATAATGTAATATTTGCAGTGTATCATTGAAAATACCTTATAATATAACGTAATATACAGTGTATCATTGGAAATACCTTATAATATAATGTAATATGCAGTGTATCATTGAAAATACCTTATAATATAATGTAATATTTGCAGTCTATCATTGAAAATACCTTATAATATTACGTAATATGCAGTCAATCATTGTAAATACGTGATAATATAACGTAATATGCAGTATATCATTGAAAATACCATATAATATAACGTAATATGCAGTATATCATTGAAAATACCTTATAATGTAACGTAATATGCAGTGTATTATTGAAAATACATTATAACGTAATGTAATATGCAGTCTATCATTGAAAATATCTTATAATATAATGTAATATGCAGTGTATCATTGAAAATACCTTATAATGTAACGTAATATGCAGTGTATCATTGAAAATACCTTATAATATAACGTGATATGCAGTCTATCATTGAAAATACGTGATCATATAACGTAATATGCAGTGAACAATTGAAAATAGCTTATAATATAACGTGTTATGCAGTCTATCATTGAAAATATCTTATAATATAATGTAATATGCAGTGTATCTTTGACAATACCTTATAATGTAACGTAATATGCAGTGTATCATTGAAAATACCTTATAATATATAGTAATATGCAGTCTATCATTAAAAATACGTGATAATATAACGTAATATGCAGTGTATCATTGAAAATACCTTATAATATAACGTAATATGCAGTGTATCATTGAAAATATCTTATAATATAACGTAATATGCAGTGTATCATTGAAAATACCTTATAATATAATGTAATATGCAGTAAATCATTGAAAATACGTGATAATATAACGTAATATGCAGTGTATCATTGAAAATACCGTATAATGTAACGTAATATGCAGTGTATTATTGAAAATACATTATAATGTAATGTAATATGCAGTCTATCATTGAAAATATCTTATAATATAACGTAATATGCAGTGAATAATTGAAAATAGCTTATAATATAACGTGTTATGCAGTCTATCATTGAAAATATCTTATAATATAATGTAATATGCAGTGTATCATTGACAATACCTTATAATGTAACGTAATATGCAGTGTATCATTGAAAATACCTTATAATATAACGTGATATGCAGTCTATCATTGGAAATACCGTATAATATAACGTAATATGCAGTGTATCATTGAAAATACCCTATAATATAATGTAATATGCAGTGTATCATTGAAAATACCTTATAATATAATGTAATATTTGCAGTGTATCATTGAAAATACCTTATAATATAACGTAATATACAGTGTATCATTGGAAATACCCTATAATATAATGTAATATGCAGTGTATCATTGAAAATACCTTATAATATAATGTAATATTTGCAGTCTATCATTGAAAATACCTTATAATATTACGTAATATGCAGTCAATCATTGTAAATACGTGATAATATAACGTAATATGCAGTATATCATTGAAAATACCATATAATATAACGTAATATGCAGTATATCATTGAAAATACCTTATAATGTAACGTAATATGCAGTGTATTATTGAAAATACATTATAACGTAATGTAATATGCAGTCTATCATTGAAAATATCTTATAATATAATGTAATATGCAGTGTATCATTGACAATACCTTATAATGTAACGTAATATGCAGTGTATCATTGAAAATACCTTATAATATAACGTGATATGCAGTCTATCATTGAAAATACGTGATCATATAACGTAATATGCAGTGAACAATTGAAAATAGCTTATAATATAACGTGTTATGCAGTCTATCATTGAATATATCTTATAATATAATGTAATATGCAGTGTATCTTTGACAATACCTTATAATGTAACGTAATATGCAGTGTATCAGTGAAAATACCTTGTAATATAACGTGATATGCAGTCTATCATTGGAAATACCTTATAATATAACGTAATATGCAGTGTATCATTGAAAATACCCTATAATATAATGTAATATGCAGTGTATCATTGAAAATACCTTATAATATAATGTAATATTTGCAGTGTATCATTGAAAATACCTTATAATATAACGTGATATGCAGTCTATCATTGAAAATACGTGATAATATAACGTAATATGCAGTCTATCATTGAAAATACCCTATAATATAATGTAATATGCAGAGTATCATTGAAAATGCCTTATAATATAACGTAATATGCAGTGTATCATTGAAAATACATTATAATGTAATGTAATATGCAGTCTAAAATTAAAAATACGTGATAATATAACGTAATATGCAGTGTATCATTGAAAATACCTTATAATATAACGTAATATGCAGTGTATCATTGACAATACCCTATAATATAATGTAATATGCAGTGTATCATTGAAAATACCTTATAATATAACGTAATATGCAGTGTATCATTGAAAATACCTTATAATATAACGTGATATGCAGTCTATCATTGGAAATACCGTATAATATAACGTAATATGCAGTGTATCATTGAAAATACCCTATAATATAATGTAATATGCAGTGTATCATTGAAAATACCTTATAATATAATGTAATATTTGCAGTGTATCATTGAAAATACCTTATAATATAACGTAATATACAGTGTATCATTGGAAATACCCTATAATATAATGTAATATGCAGTGTATCATTGAAAATACCTTATAATATAATGTAATATTTGCAGTCTATCATTGAAAATACCTTATAATATTACGTAATATGCAGTCAATCATTGTAAATACGTGATAATATAACGTAATATGCAGTATATCATTGAAAATACCATATAATATAACGTAATATGCAGTATATCATTGAAAATACCTTATAATGTAACGTAATATGCAGTGTATTATTGAAAATACATTATAACGTAATGTAATATGCAGTCTATCATTGAAAATATCTTATAATATAATGTAATATGCAGTGTATCATTGACAATACCTTATAATGTAACGTAATATGCAGTGTATCATTGAAAATACCTTATAATATAACGTGATATGCAGTCTATCATTGAAAATACGTGATCATATAACGTAATATGCAGTGAACAATTGAAAATAGCTTATAATATAACGTGTTATGCAGTCTATCATTGAAAATATCTTATAATATAATGTAATATGCAGTGTATCTTTGACAATACCTTATAATGTAACGTAATATGCAGTGTATCATTGAAAATACCTTATAATATATAGTAATATGCAGTCTATCATTAAAAATACGTGATAATATAACGTAATATGCAGTGTATCATTGAAAATACCTTATAATATAACGTAATATGCAGTGTATCATTGAAAATATCTTATAATATAACGTAATATGCAGTGTATCATTGAAAATACCTTATAATATAATGTAATATGCAGTAAATCATTGAAAATACGTGATAATATAACGTAATATGCAGTGTATCATTGAAAATACCGTATAATGTAACGTAATATGCAGTGTATCATTGAAAATACATTATAATGTAATGTAATATGCAGTCTATCATTGAAAATATCTTATAATATAACGTAATATGCAGTGAATAATTGAAAATAGCTTATAATATAACGTGTTATGCAGTCTATCATTGAAAATATCTTATAATATAATGTAATATGCAGTGTATCATTGACAATACCTTATAATGTAACGTAATATGCAGTGTATCATTGAAAATACCTTATAATATAACGTGATATGCAGTCTATCATTGGAAATACCGTATAATATAACGTAATATGCAGTGTATCATTGAAAATACCCTATAATATAATGTAATATGCAGTGTATCATTGAAAATACCTTATAATATAATGTAATATTTGCAGTGTATCATTGAAAATACCTATATAATATAACGTAATATACAGTGTATCATTGGAAATACCCTATAATATAATGTAATATGCAGTGTATCATTGAAAATACCTTATAATATAATGTAATATTTGCAGTCTATCATTGAAAATACCTTATAATATTACGTAATATGCAGTCAATCATTGTAAAATACGTGATAATATAACGTAATATGCAGTATATCATTGAAAATACCATATAATATAACGTAATATGCAGTATATCATTGAAAATACCTTATAAATGTAACGTAATATGCAGTGTATTATTGAAAATACATTATAACGTAATGTAATATGCAGTCTATCATTGAAAATACCTTATAATATAACGTAATATGCAGTGTATCATTGAAAATACCCTATAATATAATGTAATATGCAGTGTATCATTGAAAATACATTATAATGTAATGTAATATGCAGTCTAAAATTAAAAAATACGTGATAATATAACGTAATATGCAGTGTATCATTGAAAATACCTTATAATATAACGTAATATGCAGTGTATCATTGACAATACCCTATAATATAATGTAATATGCAGTGTATCATTGAAAATACCTTATAATATAACGTAATATGCAGTGTATCATTGAAAATACCTTATAATATATAACGTGATATGCAGTCTATCATTGGAAATACCGTATAATATAACGTAATATGCAGTGTATCATGGAAAATACCCTATAATATAATGTAATATGCAGTGTATCATTGAAAATACCTTATAATATAATGTAATATTTGCAGTGTATCATTGAAAATACCTTATAATATAACGTAATATACAGTGTATCATTGGAAATACCTATAATATAATGTAATATGCAGTGTATCATTGAAAATACCTTATAATATAATGTAATATTTGCAGTCTATCAATGAAAA
Organism: Lasioglossum lativentre; assembly: GCA_916610255.1. NCBI lineage: Eukaryota > Metazoa > Arthropoda > Insecta > Hymenoptera > Halictidae > Lasioglossum > Lasioglossum lativentre. The sequence continues at coordinate 39,458 of CAKAJI010001049.1, forward strand.
TACCTTATAATATTACGTAATATGCAGTCAATCATTGTAAATACGTGATAATATAACGTAATATGCAGTATATCATTGAAAATACCATATAATATAACGTAATATGCAGTATATCATTGAAAATACCTTATAATGTAACGTAATATGCAGTGTATTATTGAAAGTATCATTGAAAATACATTATAACGTAATGTAATATGCAGTCTATCATTGAAAATATCTTATAATATAATGTAATATGCAGTGTATCATTGACAATACCTTATAATGTAACGTAATATGCAGTGTATCATTGAAAATACCTTATAATATAACGTGATATGCAGTCTATCATTGAAAATACGTGATCATATAACGTAATATGCAGTGAACAATTGAAAATAGCTTATAATATAACGTGTTATGCAGTCTATCATTGAATATATCTTATAATATAATGTAATATGCAGTGTATCTTTGACAATACCTTATAATGTAACGTAATATGCAGTGTATCA
>CAKAJI010001050.1:0-27500 GCA_916610255.1 Lasioglossum lativentre
AGATGTCTTATGCGGGTGACCGTACATTTTCTCTAGCGAGAGAAAGTTCATCTCTCCGGCCACCTACATTCTTAATCTCTAAGCAAGGGTGCAATTTTCTCTTGCGAGAGATGAGTTTATCTCTCAGCCCATCTATGAGGAAAAAACTGCAACTCCAGGGAAATACTGTATTAATGAGTGCGAGCGAAATGGCACGTTCAAGTATACCTACTTGACGCGAGAGCAACGGGGAACACGCTAAACCTATGCTGGTTGCAAGCGCGAGAGAGAACGCATAAGGCTATGCTAGCCATGCATATGAAGGAGAACGCTCTACTCCTATCTCTATTGCGAGTGTGAGCGAGAGCGCGCCGAGCACGATTTTCCCGTGCGTCGGATAGAGAACGCGGAACTCCTATCTCTGCTGCGAGTGCGAGCGAGAGCGCACCGAGCGCTTTTCCTCCATGCGTCGGATAGAGAACGCGGTACTCCTATACCTGCTGCGAGTGCGAGCGAGAGCGCGCCGAGCGCTATTTCTCCATGCGTCGGAGAGAGAACGCGGTGCTCCTATACCTGCTGCGAGTGCGAGCGAGAGCGCGCCGAACGCTATTTCTCCATGCGTCGGAGAGAGAACGCGGTGCTCCTATACCTGCTGCGAGTGCGAGCGAGAGCGCCCTGGACCTGCGTTGACCGTGCGTGCGAGGGAGATAGCGCGAGTCCTATGCCGGCCGCGAGTGCGAGCGAGAGCGCTCTGGGTCCGCGTTAACCGTGCGTGCGAGAGAGACACCGCTACTCCTATACTGGCCGCGAGTGCGAGAGAGAACGCACTATGCACCAATGTCCAGTGGTGGGGATACCGCGTTCAGCGAGCGCGCTAGCGTGAGGCAGGAGCGTCGAAAGTACGGTTTCTAGCCTACTTGGCTAGAAATCAAACACGTTATGTGCAAAATGCACGAGAACGTGACACCTCCCTCCTGGGGAAACAAAAAATGAAATTCATAGAATTTCATTTTTTGGAACGAGGATCCTACTGAGCCGGAATCCTAGATATCCTGCACCGGTCCATGTGCAATGTCTTTGTCTTCCCTTTGATAGATAACTTTATATTATTGTTCGGAAGTATATCTAACACGCGGTATGGTCCTGAATAATGATCACCGAACTTATGTCTTTTCAATGTCAATGTAAAAACACTATCACCAACTTTTAACTGCTGCGGATGAATTTTCTTATCATAATAATCCTCTTCATATTCGGAATCTAATTCCTCACAATCTTCCTCTTCTTCCTTTTCAGAAATTACTTCTTCTTCTTTGTTCTCGTCCGGTGGTTCCGGATCTGGTAGGATGGATTCTCTTCTTTTTCCTTTTCTTCTTATTTTAGGACTATATATTTCGGAAAAGTCGGAAAAGTTTTCCTCTTCTTCTATAACGTTCGGGGCTTCGGGAATCTCCTCAACGGCGTCTACCGGACTCGCTGGCGTGTACGGCGGTTGTCGTGACCCTAGGGGCAACAACTGACCGTCCTCGGCGGCGGCCGGTATTTCGGAATTTTCTGGGGCCTCTTCCAACGGTTCTTCAAGACCCCGTAGGAGATCAAACAACTGCCGTGTCCCTAGGGGCGGCGGCCGATTATCTCTCGCTAAATCTTTTCTCCGGGGCATTTCGGGGGTCGCTTTAGAATTTCCCGGAAGATCCAACAATTGCCGAGACCCTAGGGACGGCTGTTGATTTTCCTCCGATAAATCCTCGCTTTGGGGTGCTTCAGGGGTTGCTCCAGAATTTCCTGGAAGATCCAACAATTGCCGAGACCCTAGGGACGGCTGTTGAATATCTTCCGGAAATCTCTCCTCTTCTATGGAATCTCCTCTTCTGTCGGCGTGGCGGGGTAGGGATGCCGAAGATTCCAGTGGTGAATAGTCCTCCGTCGGAGGCAGTGGTGGTGAAGTGTCGGAGTCGATAGGAAGTTCATCGTCTCCGAAAAAATCGGCCAAGCCGGCCCATGGATCATCCTCCATCTCTCTCTCTCTGAAGGGGTTCGTAACTAATACTTGCGGATTTCGCGATAGCGCATCCGCGTTGTGATTTATTCTCCCAGGCTTATACTTGATTTGATATTCAAACTCGGCGAGTTTTAATCGCCAGCGGACGAGACGAGACGTAGGATCTTTTACTTTATGAAGCCAAACTAAAGGTTGATGATCAGTTACAAGAAGGAATTCTTTTCCATATAAATAAGGACGGAAATGCTGCGTACAATATACTATTGCGAGTAACTCTTTTTCAATAGTAGAGTAATTAATTTCTGCGGAATTTAACGATCTAGATGCATATGCGATAGGAAGATCTTTCCCGACTTCTCCTTGACTTAAAACGCCTCCGATAGCGTGATTTGAAGCATCTGTAGTAACTATAAATTGTTGACTAAAATCAGGATACTGAAGAATCGGTTCTTTACAAAGTGCTTCTTTTAATACTTCAAATGATTTCTCTTCCTCATCTTGCCAACGGAATTTTGTTCCTTTTTTTAAAAGAGAAGTTAACGGTTTTGTAATGCCAGAAAAATTACTTATAAAACGTCTATAATAACCACTAAGACCAAGGAACTGCTTAATATTTCGAGGTGTACGCGGCTTTGGAAAATTCTTAATTGCGGAGATTTTACCTGGATCTGGTTTAATACCATTTTCTGTAATAACGTGACCTAAATAATTGACTTCCTTACATAAAAATTTACATTTCTCCGGTTGAAGGTGAAGATTCGCAGATCTCAAACGTGCAGCTAATTTATTGAATTTAACTAAATGTTCTTGCAATGAACTCGAATACAAAACAATATCATCCATATAGACAAACATCTCTACTCCCTGTAGACCGGTTAAAACTGAATCCATCAATTTTTGAAACGTAGCAGGAGCATTTTTAAGACCGAAAGGCATACGAGTGAACTGATAATGACCGTACGGGGAAGAAAAGGCAGTTTTATCTGCGTCGGATTTTCCCATAGGGATTTGGTGAAATCCCGAGGCCAGATCCAACACGCTAAAATACTTAGCTCCACCCAACTGATCTAATATTTCAACTATATTGGGGAGAGGGTACGCGTCACCAATTGTTTTCTCATTTAAATGCCGAAAATCAATTACCATCCTCCACTTCTTATTTCCGGCGGCATCCGGCTTTTTCGGAACTATCCAGATAGGTGAATTATACGGAGATGAAGATTTTACTATTATTTTCTGATCTAATAATTCAGTAATCTGCTTGTGTATTTCTTCGCGATGAATAGGGGGAAATCTATATTGTTTAATATTCACCGGTGAATTGTCAGAAGTATTAATTTGATGTGAGGTTAAATGTGTGGCTGTTAATTTATCATCTTTACAATAAAAAATGTCATGATTGCTACCAACCAATCTTTCAACATGTGATTTCTCCTCATTATTTAAATGTTCCATATTAATTAATTTAAGAATCTCAGAGGATCTCTCAGAAGATGAATTTACTGTATAACAGGGAACCTTAGAAGCTTTTTTGTTTTCCTGAAGAGGTTCCTTAATAGTCTCGATCTCCTCGAGCTTTAACCAAGGGACTTCCGCATCAAACTCTAAGTCTGATGAATTAAAGATCTTAATTAAAGCGCGACCATTTATATTTCTAACTACGCATTCTCCTGCGTAAATATTCTGTTGTATGCGTAACCGAGGGAGATAACCAATTTCTATTTGGGGATTTTTGACAAAAACCGGAATCGTAGTTATGCTACGAGCCGGAACTTTAATTTTAAGCGGGTCGGAGAAGGGAATCTTACATGAATCGAGGGACAAATAACGATTTTCATATGAGATAGTGGCATTAGATTTCCTTAAAAATTCTGATCCTAGGATTGCAGAATAAGGAATAGGGAAATTATTGGGAACTATATGGAATTCATGATTCCTATTAGAGATTTGAATGTTCAGTGATCCTAATGTTTCGACGATTTGGGGAGTAATGCCACTAAGTCTCAATATCTTCGTTTTTTTAAGAGGTAGAAATTTTACACGATTCATTTTGATAAGATTCGGTTCCGAGCCGGTATCAACAAGAAATTCAGTAAGTCCGATAGGAGGGGCCAGGTCTATTTCTACAACAGAATCGAAATTTCCTTTTATGTGGAAGGTTCTTCGTTCGTCGCGATTCTCAGGGTTGGACGCTCTAGGGATTTCTCTCGCCGGGCGTCCGTCGGCGAGGAATTTTCGCGGTTTCCCGAAGCGGGAGGGCGATTCTGTGGATTTCGGAAACACTGCGACGCATTATGACCGAATCTACTGCAATAACTGCACGTTTTAGCAGTCTGCTGAGGATTCCGAGGATTTGAATCGTTTCTATAAGGCACTGAAGTATTCCTAGGAATAAACGGTGGCGCGGAAGAATTTAACAAAGCCGGTGGCCTCGATCTTTTAAGCTCCTGATCCATTTTATGTGAAATTATTATCGCGTTATTAAAGGCGTCTGTTAACGTTTCACAACCTTTATGTTTTAGTAATAATTCCATTGTTGATGGCAAACCATTAACGAAGCATTCCAAAGTGAATTTATCTATATTGAGATCCGGCGATCGACCTTCCTGCCGTTCCGCATCTTTAATCGATACCTTTAAATTTTTAACTCTCTGTATATAATCTATAATGTGTTCTCCAGGTTTCCTAAAAATATCAGAGAGTAAACCGCGATAATGACTCGAAGTTTCTTGAGGGAGAAGCTTCGTACGTAAAGAATCTATTAAACCATTGACATTTAAAAACTGTTCATCTTCTATTATGCAATATGCACGACCGAAAATCTTCGTCCTTATTGCTTTAACTAATTCGACCTCTTGGCATGGTGATAATACGTCTCGTGCTCGTCGGCACGCTTGACAAAATCTATCAGTGGAAATGTTAGTCCCGCTAAATGTTGGTATTTCAGCAATAATATCTCTAAGCCTGAGAGAAAAAGGCTGTGAGTGTGACTCTATAACTTTAACCGGCGCGACTTGGGGCTCTGTAGTAACAGGGAAATCATTTATTTTTTGCTCTAAATCTAAAACTTGTTTTTTAAGGAATTCATTTGCTCTTCCTAAATCAACTAATCTATCTGCTTCTTCTTCTCTAATTGACATTCTTTCATTCTCCATGAATGTTTCAAAATTCTTCTGCATTTCTTTAAAATGAGTTTCCTGTTCTGCAATACGTTTTTCTCTATTTTTTAATTGTTCAGATAATATTTCTAACTCCGCCTCACTAAGAGTTCCTGATCGTGTCAACGGCATTTTAAAAAAAATATCAAGAAACTAGGTATTTTCCTTATATTTCACCGGGGTCTTCTCCACGATAAACACGATATCCCACCGCTGTCACCAAAATAAGTCACCTGTTACGTGCTAATGGTTTCTTTTTGAGAAACCTGTAACTAGGCTAGAGAACGGATGAGCGGTAACCCGTTCTCAAGGTGGATATCGTTTATATATCGTGATGGAGAAGGAAAAAAATTTTGAAATAAAGGTTTTTTACACAGCTTCAAGATAACAATATTTATTAAAGAAAAATACGAAAATGAAATTAACGGTAAGTATAAGTAAATAATCTATATCTATATCTGTATCTGTATCTGAACAACTAAGGGGGGGAATGACTCGAGTATAAATATGCGGGGAAGAAACTCCTTCAGTAGAGAGAAAGGAGGTTCCTTATGGGGTGGGCTGTGGCAGTGGCGATGGTTCCGCTGCAGGTTGGCGATGCTCCTCGAAGGGGTTGTAATATGCCTCCTGGCAAGCGTACTGCAGCTTCTTTAATTGGTTTAGGTGGTATCGGCGCCCTCCTCGTCGAGTCCTCTTTTTCTTCTTTGTCGGATCGGTGGTTACAGACTTTTGGCAGTTCATGCCAGGGGTGGACTGGTCCACTAGGGACGGAGGGTGAATCATGTAATGATGCCGGGCTAGAGACACGCTCAGGCGTTACCGGATTCAGCCGGGGGGAGACTTCTCAAAAGCGGGGAGTGCTTATAGAGAGAAGTCCCTTCTCTGATTAAAACTGCAACTCCGAGATGTCTTATGCGGGTGACCGTACATTTTCTCTAGCGAGAGAAAGTTCATCTCTCCGGCCACCTACATTCTTAATCTCTAAGCAAGGGTGCAATTTTCTCTTGCGAGAGATGAGTTTATCTCTCAGCCCATCTATGAGGAAAAAACTGCAACTCCAGGGAAATACTGTATTAATGAGTGCGAGCGAAATGGCACGTTCAAGTATACCTACTTGACGCGAGAGCAACGGGGAACACGCTAAACCTATGCTGGTTGCAAGCGCGAGAGAGAACGCATAAGGCTATGCTAGCCATGCATATGAAGGAGAACGCTCTACTCCTATCTCTATTGCGAGTGTGAGCGAGAGCGCGCCGAGCACGATTTTCCCGTGCGTCGGATAGAGAACGCGGAACTCCTATCTCTGCTGCGAGTGCGAGCGAGAGCGCACCGAGCGCTTTTCCTCCATGCGTCGGATAGAGAACGCGGTACTCCTATACCTGCTGCGAGTGCGAGCGAGAGCGCGCCGAGCGCTATTTCTCCATGCGTCGGAGAGAGAACGCGGTGCTCCTATACCTGCTGCGAGTGCGAGCGAGAGCGCGCCGAACGCTATTTCTCCATGCGTCGGAGAGAGAACGCGGTGCTCCTATACCTGCTGCGAGTGCGCCCTGGACCTTTGTTGACCGTGCGTGCGAGGGAGATAGCGCGAGTCCTATGCCGGCCGCGAGTGCGAGCGAGAGCGCTCTGGGTCCGCGTTAACCGTGCGTGCGAGAGAGACACCGCTACTCCTATACTGGCCGCGAGTGCGAGAGAGAACGCACTATGCACCAATGTCCAGTGGTGGGGATACCGCGTTCAGCGAGCGCGCTAGCGTGAGGCAGGAGCGTCGAAAGTACGGTTTCTAGCCTACTTGGCTAGAAATCAAACACGTTATGTGCAAAATGCACGAGAACGTGACACTATCGTTCCACCGATACCTAAGTGACTCGCCGGAAGTTAACTCGCTTATAACTCGGTAAATACGCGTCCGAGAGAACTGGCGTCACGACACACGGTTTCGTATGCACAGTTTACCACGAATATAACGTTTAAAATCGTCTAGGAACGATAGGAAAAAAGTTTACTCTTACCGCGAACCGACTAACCGACACGGCGCGGTACTTAGCAATCTATCGTTCCACCGATACCTAAGTGACTCGCCGGAAGTTAACTCGCTTATAACTCGGTAAATACGCGTCCGAGAGAACTGGCGTCACGACACACGGTTTCGTATGCACAGTTTACCACGAATATAACGTTTAAAATCGTCTAGGAACGATAGGAAAAAAGTTTACTCTTACCGCGAACCGACTAACCGACACGGCGCGGTACTTAGCAATCTATCGTTCCACCGATACCTAAGTGACTCGCCGGAAGTTAACTCGCTTATAACTCGGTAAATACGCGTCCGAGAGAACTGGCGTCACGACACACGGTTTCGTATGCACAGTTTACCACGAATATAACGTTTAAAATCGTCTAGGAACGATAGGAAAAAAGTTTACTCTTACCGCGAACCGGCTAACCGACACGGCGCGGTACTTGGCAATCTATCGTTCCACTGATACCTAAGTGACTCGCCGGAAGTTAACTCGCTTATAACTCGGTAAATACGCGACCGAGAGAACTGGCGTCACGACACACGGTTTCGTATGCACAGTTTACCACGAATATAACGTTTAAAATCGTCTAGGAACGATAGGAAAAAAGTTTACTCTTACCGCGAACCGACTAACCGACACGGCGCGGTACTTAGCAATCTATCGTTCCACCGATACCTAAGTGACTCGCCGGAAGTTAACTCGCTTATAACTCGGTAAATACGCGTCCGAGAGAACTGGCGTCACGACACACGGTTTCGTATGCACAGTTTACCACGAATATAACGTTTAAAATCGTCTAGGAACGATAGGAAAAAAGTTTACTCTTACCGCGAACCGACTAACCGACACGGCGCGGTACTTAGCAATCTATCGTTCCACCGATACCTAAGTGACTCGCCGGAAGTTAACTCGCTTATAACTCGGTAAATACGCGTCCGAGAGAACTGGCGTCACGACACACGGTTTCGTATGCACAGTTTACCACGAATATAACGTTTAAAATCGTCTAGGAACGATAGGAAAAAAGTTTACTCTTACCGCGAACCGACTAACCGACACGGCGCGGTACTTGGCAATCTATCGTTCCACCGATACCTAAGTGACTCGCCGGAAGTTAACTCGCTTATAACTCGGTAAATACGCGTCCGAGAGAACTGGCGTCACGACACACGGTTTCGTATGCACAGTTTACCACGAATATAACGTTTAAAATCGTCTAGGAACGATAGGAAAAAAGTTTACTCTTACCGCGAACCGACTAACCGACACGGCGCGGTACTTAGCAATCTATCGTTCCACCGATACCTAAGTGACTCGCCGGAAGTTAACTCGCTTATAACTCGGTAAATACGCGTCCGAGAGAACTGGCGTCACGACACACGGTTTCGTATGCACAGTTTACCACGAATATAACGTTTAAAATCGTCTAGGAACGATAGGAAAAAAGTTTACTCTTACCGCGAACCGACTAACCGACACGGCGCGGTACTTAGCAATCTATCGTTCCACCGATACCTAAGTGACTCGCCGGAAGTTAACTCGCTTATAACTCGGTAAATACGCGTCCGAGAGAACTGGCGTCACGACACACGGTTTCGTATGCACAGTTTACCACGAATATAACGTTTAAAATCGTCTAGGAACGATAGGAAAAAAGTTTACTCTTACCGCGAACCGACTAACCGACACGGCGCGGTACTTAGCAATCTATCGTTCCACCGATACCTAAGTGACTCGCCGGAAGTTAACTCGCTTATAACTCGGTAAATACGCGTCCGAGAGAACTGGCGTCACGACACACGGTTTCGTATGCACAGTTTACCACGAATATAACGTTTAAAATCGTCTAGGAACGATAGGAAAAAAGTTTACTCTTACCGCGAACCGACTAACCGACACGGCGCGGTACTTAGCAATCTATCGTTCCACCGATACCTAAGTGACTCGCCGGAAGTTAACTCGCTTATAACTCGGTAAATACGCGTCCGAGAGAACTGGCGTCACGACACACGGTTTCGTATGCACAGTTTACCACGAATATAACGTTTAAAATCGTCTAGGAACGATAGGAAAAAAGTTTACTCTTACCGCGAACCGACTAACCGACACGGCGCGGTACTTAGCAATCTATCGTTCCACCGATACCTAAGTGACTCGCCGGAAGTTAACTCGCTTATAACTCGGTAAATACGCGTCCGAGAGAACTGGCGTCACGACACACGGTTTCGTATGCACAGTTTACCACGAATATAACGTTTAAAATCGTCTAGGAACGATAGGAAAAAAGTTTACTCTTACCGCGAACCGACTAACCGACACGGCGCGGTACTTAGCAATCTATCGTTCCACCGATACCTAAGTGACTCGCCGGAAGTTAACTCGCTTATAACTCGGTAAATACGCGTCCGAGAGAACTGGCGTCACGACACACGGTTTCGTATGCACAGTTTACCACGAATATAACGTTTAAAATCGTCTAGGAACGATAGGAAAAAAGTTTACTCTTACCGCGAACCGACTAACCGACACGGCGCGGTACTTAGCAATCTATCGTTCCACCGATACCTAAGTGACTCGCCGGAAGTTAACTCGCTTATAACTCGGTAAATACGCGTCCGAGAGAACTGGCGTCACGACACACGGTTTCGTATGCACAGTTTACCACGAATATAACGTTTAAAATCGTCTAGGAACGATAGGAAAAAAGTTTACTCTTACCGCGAACCGACTAACCGACACGGCGCGGTACTTAGCAATCTATCGTTCCACCGATACCTAAGTGACTCGCCGGAAGTTAACTCGCTTATAACTCGGTAAATACGCGTCCGAGAGAACTGGCGTCACGACACACGGTTTCGTATGCACAGTTTACCACGAATATAACGTTTAAAATCGTCTAGGAACGATAGGAAAAAAGTTTACTCTTACCGCGAACCGACTAACCGACACGGCGCGGTACTTAGCAATCTATCGTTCCACCGATACCTAAGTGACTCGCCGGAAGTTAACTCGCTTATAACTCGGTAAATACGCGTCCGAGAGAACTGGCGTCACGACACACGGTTTCGTATGCACAGTTTACCACGAATATAACGTTTAAAATCGTCTAGGAACGATAGGAAAAAAGTTTACTCTTACCGCGAACCGACTAACCGACACGGCGCGGTACTTAGCAATCTATCGTTCCACCGATACCTAAGTGACTCGCCGGAAGTTAACTCGCTTATAACTCGGTAAATACGCGTCCGAGAGAACTGGCGTCACGACACACGGTTTCGTATGCACAGTTTACCACGAATATAACGTTTAAAATCGTCTAGGAACGATAGGAAAAAAGTTTACTCTTACCGCGAACCGACTAACCGACACGGCGCGGTACTTAGCAATCTATCGTTCCACCGATACCTAAGTGACTCGCCGGAAGTTAACTCGCTTATAACTTGGTAAATACGCGTCCGAGAGAACTGGCGTCACGACACACGGTTTCGTATGCACAGTTTACCACGAATATAATGTTTAAAATCGTCTAGGAACGATAGGAAAAAAGTTTACTCTTACCGCGAACCGACTAACCGACACGGGCGCGGTACTTAGCAATCTATCGTTCCAGCGATACCTAAGTGACTCGCCGGAAGTTAACTCGCTTATAACTCGGTAAATACGCGTCCGAGAGAACTGGCGTCACGACACACGGTTTCGTATGCACAGTTTACCACGAATATAACGTTTAAAATCGTCTAGGAACGATAGGAAAAAAGTTTACTCTTACCGCGAACCGACTAACCGACACGGCGCGGTACTTAGCAATCTATCGTTCCACCGATACCTAAGTGACTCGCCGGAAGTTAACTCGCTTATAACTCGGTAAATACGCGTCCGAGAGAACTGGCGTCACGACACACGGTTTCGTATGCACAGTTTACCACGAATATAACGTTTTAAAATCGTCTAGGAACGATAGGAAAAAAGTTTACTCTTACCGCGAACCGACTAACCGACACGGCGCGGTACTTAGCAATCTATCGTTCCACCGATACCTAAGTGACTCGCCGGAAGTTAACTCGCTTATAACTCGGTAAATACGCGTCCGAGAGAACTGGCGTCACGACACACGGTTTCGTATGCACAGTTTACCACGAATATAACGTTTAAAATCGTCTAGGAACGATAGGAAAAAAGTTTACTCTTACCGCGAACCGACTAACCGACACGGCGCGGTACTTAGCAATCTATCGTTCCACCGATACCTAAGTGACTCGCCGGAAGTTAACTCGCTTATAACTCGGTAAATACGCGTCCGAGAGAACTGGCGTCACGACACACGGTTTCGTATGCACAGTTTACCACGAATATAACGTTTAAAATCGTCTAGGAACGATAGGAAAAAAGTTTACTCTTACCGCGAACCGACTAACCGACACGGCGCGGTACTTAGCAATCTATCGGTTCCACCGATACCTAAGTGACTCGCCGGAAGTTAACTCGCTTATAACTCGGTAAATACGCGTCCGAGAGAACTGGCGTCACGACACACGGTTTCGTATGCACAGTTTACCACGAATATAACGTTTAAAATCGTCTAGGAACGATAGGAAAAAAGTTTACTCTTACCGCGAACGACTAACCGACACGGCGCGGTACTTAGCAATCTATCGTTCCACCGATACCTAAGTGACTCGCCGGAAGTTAACTCGCTTATAACTCGGTAAATACGCGTCCGAGAGAACTGGCGTCACGACACACGGTTTCGTATGCACAGTTTACCACGAATATAACGTTTAAAATCGTCTAGGAACGATAGGAAAAAAGTTTACTCTTACCGCGAACCGACTAACCGACACGGCGCGGTACTTAGCAATCTATCGTTCCACCGATACCTAAGTGACTCGCCGGAAGTTAACTCGCTTATAACTCGGTAAATACGCGTCCGAGAGAACTGGCGTCACGACACACGGTTTCGTATGCACAGTTTACCACGAATATAACGTTTAAAATCGTCTAGGAACGATAGGAAAAAAGTTTACTCTTACCGCGAACCGACTAACCGACACGGCGCGGTACTTAGCAATCTATCGTTCCACCGATACCTAAGTGACTCGCCGGAAGTTAACTCGCTTATAACTCGGTAAATACGCGTCCGAGAGAACTGGCGTCACGACACACGGTTTCGTATGCACAGTTTACCACGAATATAACGTTTAAAATCGTCTAGGAACGATAGGAAAAAAAGTTTACTCTTACCGCGAACCGACTAACCGACACGGCGCGGTACTTAGCAATCTATCGTTCCACCGATACCTAAGTGACTCGCCGGAAGTTAACTCGCTTATAACTCGGTAAATACGCGTCCGAGAGAACTGCATCACGACACACGGTTTCGTATGCACAGTTTACCACGAATATAACGTTTTAAAATCGTCTAGGAACGATAGGAAAAAAGTTTACTCTTACCGCGAACCGACTAACCGACACGGCGCGGTACTTAGCAATCTATCGTTCCACCGATACCTAAGTGACTCGCCGGAAGTTAACTCGCTTATAACTCGGTAAATACGCGTCCGAGAGAACTGGCGTCACGACACACGGTTTCGTATGCACAGTTTACCACGAATATAACGTTTAAAATCGTCTAGGAACGATAGGAAAAAAGTTTACTCTTACCGCGAACCGACTAACCGACACGGCGCGGTACTTAGCAATCTATCGTTCCACCGATACCTAAGTGACTCGCCGGAAGTTAACTCGCTTATAACTCGGTAAATACGCGTCCGAGAGAACTGGCGTCACGACACACGGTTTCGTATGCACAGTTTACCACGAATATAACGTTTAAAATCGTCTAGGAACGATAGGAAAAAAGTTTACTCTTACCGCGAACCGACTAACCGACACGGCGCGGTACTTAGCAATCTATCGTTCCACCGATACCTAAGTGACTCGCCGGAAGTTAACTCGCTTATAACTCGGTAAATACGCGTCCGAGAGAACTGGCGTCACGACACACGGTTTCGTGATGCACAGTTTACCACGAATATAACGTTTAAAATCGTCTAGGAACGATAGGAAAAAAGTTTACTCTTACCGCGAACCGACTAACCGACACGGCGCGGGTACTTAGCAATCTATCGTTCCACCGATACCTAAGTGACTCGCCGGAAGTTAACTCGCTTATAACTCGGTAAATACGCGTCCGAGAGAACTGGCGTCACGACCACACGGTTTCGTATGCACAGTTTACCACGAATATAACGTTTAAAATCGTCTAGGAACGATAGGAAAAAAATTTACTCTTACCGCGAACCGACTAACCGACACGGCGCGGTACTTAGCAATCTATCGTTCCACCGATACCTAAGTGACTCGCCGGAAGTTAACTCGCTTATAACTCGGTAAATACGCGTCCGAGAGAACTGGCGTCACGACACACGGTTTCGTATGCACAGTTTACCACGAATATACCGTTTAAAATCGTCTAGGAACGATAGGAAAAAAGTTTACTCTTACCGCGAACCGACTAACCGACACGGCGCGGTACTTAGCAATCTATCGTTCCACCGATACCTAAGTGACTCGCCGGAAGTTAACTCGCTTATAACTCGGTAAATACGCGTCCGAGAGAACTGGCGTCACGACACACGGTTTCGTATGCACAGTTTACCACGAATATAACGTTTAAAATCGTCTAGGAACGATAGGAAAAAAGTTTACTCTTACCGCGAACCGACTAAAACCGACACGGCGCGGTACTTAGCAATCTATCGTTCCACCGATACCTAAGTGACTCGCCGGAAGTTAACTCGCTTATAACTCGGTAAATACGCGTCCGAGAGAACTGGCGTCACGACACACGGTTTCGTATGCACAGTTTACCACGAATATAACGTTTAAAATCGTCTAGGAACGATAGGAAAAAAGTTTACTCTTACCGCGAACCGACTAACCGACACGGCGCGGTACTTAGCAATCTATCGTTCCACCGATACCTAAGTGACTCGCCGGAAGTTAACTCGCTTATAACTCGGTAAATACGCGTCCGAGAGAACTGGCGTCACGACACACGGTTTCGTATGCACAGTTTACCACGAATATAACGTTTAAAATCGTCTAGGAACGATAGGAAAAAAGTTTACTCTTACCGCGAACCGACTAACCGACACGGCGCGGTACTTAGCAATCTATCGTTCCACCGATACCTAAGTGACTCGCCGGAAGTTAACTCGCTTATAACTCGGTAAATACGCGTCCGAGAGAACTGGCGTCACGACACACGGTTTCGTATGCACAGTTTACCACGAATATAACGTTTAAAATCGTCTAGGAACGATAGGAAAAAAGTTTACTCTTACCGCGAACCGACTAACCGACACGGCGCGGTACTTAGCAATCTATCGTTCCACCGATACCTAAGTGACTCGCCGGAAGTTAACTCGCTTATAACTCGGTAAATACGCGTCCGAGAGAACTGGCGTCACGACACACGGTTTCGTATGCACAGTTTACCACGAATATAACGTTTAAAATCGTCTAGGAACGATAGGAAAAAAGTTTACTCTTACCGCGAACCGACTAACCGACACGGCGCGGTACTTAGCAATCTATCGTTCCACCGATACCTAAGTGACTCGCCGGAAGTTAACTCGCTTATAACTCGGTAAATACGCGTCCGAGAGAACTGGCGTCACGACACACGGTTTCGTATGCACAGTTTACCACGAATATAACGTTTAAAATCGTCTAGGAACGATAGGAAAAAAGTTTACTCTTACCGCGAACCGACTAACCGACACGGCGCGGTACTTAGCAATCTATCGTTCCACCGATACCTAAGTGACTCGCCGGAAGTTAACTCGCTTATAACTCGGTAAATACGCGTCCGAGAGAACTGGCGTCACGACACACGGTTTCGTATGCACAGTTTACCACGAATATAACGTTTAAAATCGTCTAGGAACGATAGGAAAAAAGAGTTTACTCTTACCGCGAACCGACTAACCGACACGGCGCGGTACTTAGCAATCTATCGTTCCACCGATACCTAAGTGACTCGCCGGAAGTTAACTCGCTTATAACTCGGTAAATACGCGTCCGAGAGAACTGGCGTCACGACACACGGTTTCGTATGCACAGTTTACCACGAATATAACGTTTAAAATCGTCTAGGAACGATAGGAAAAAAGTTTACTCTTACCGCGAACCGACTAACCGACACGGCGCGGTACTTAGCAATCTATCGTTCCACCGATACCTAAGTGACTCGCCGGAAGTTAACTCGCTTATAACTCGGTAAATACGCGTCCGAGAGAACTGGCGTCACGACACACGGTTTCGTATGCACAGTTTACCACGAATATAACGTTTAAAATCGTCTAGGAACGATAGGAAAAAAGTTTACTCTTACCGCGAACCGACTAACCGACACGGCGCGGTACTTAGCAATCTATCGTTCCACCGATACCTAAGTGACTCGCCGGAAGTTAACTCGCTTATAACTCGGTAAATACGCGTCCGAGAGAACTGGCGTCACGACACACGGTTTCGTATGCACAGTTTACCACGAATATAACGTTTAAAATCGTCTAGGAACGATAGGAAAAAAGTTTACTCTTACCGCGAACCGACTAACCGACACGGCGCGGTACTTAGCAATCTATCGTTCCACCGATACCTAAGTGACTCGCCGGAAGTTAACTCGCTTATAACTCGGTAAATACGCGTCCGAGAGAACTGGCGTCACGACACACGGTTTCGTATGCACAGTTTACCACGAATATAACGTTTAAAATCGTCTAGGAACGATAGGAAAAAAGTTTACTCTTACCGCGAACCGACTAACCGACACGGCGCGGTACTTAGCAATCTATCGTTCCACCGATACCTAAGTGACTCGCCGGAAGTTAACTCGCTTATAACTCGGTAAATACGCGTCCGAGAGAACTGGCGTCACGACACACGGTTTCGTATGCACAGTTTACCACGAATATAACGTTTAAAATCGTCTAGGAACGATAGGAAAAAAGTTTACTCTTACCGCGAACCGACTAACCGACACGGCGCGGTACTTAGCAATCTATCGTTCCACCGATACCTAAGTGACTCGCCGGAAGTTAACTCGCTTATAACTCGGTAAATACGCGTCCGAGAGAACTGGCGTCACGACACACGGTTTCGTATGCACAGTTTACCACGAATATAACGTTTAAAATCGTCTAGGAACGATAGGAAAAAAGTTTACTCTTACCGCGAACCGACTAACCGACACGGCGCGGTACTTAGCAATCTATCGTTCCACCGATACCTAAGTGACTCGCCGGAAGTTAACTCGCTTATAACTCGGTAAATACGCGTCCGAGAGAACTGGCGTCACGACACACGGTTTCGTATGCACAGTTTACCACGAATATAACGTTTAAAATCGTCTAGGAACGATAGGAAAAAAGTTTACTCTTACCGCGAACCGACTAACCGACACGGCGCGGTACTTAGCAATCTATCGTTCCACCGATACCTAAGTGACTCGCCGGAAGTTAACTCGCTTATAACTCGGTAAATACGCGTCCGAGAGAACTGGCGTCACGACACACGGTTTCGTATGCACAGTTTACCACGAATATAACGTTTAAAATCGTCTAGGAACGATAGGAAAAAAGTTTACTCTTACCGCGAACCGACTAACCGACACGGCGCGGTACTTAGCAATCTATCGTTCCACCGATACCTAAGTGACTCGCCGGAAGTTAACTCGCTTATAACTCGGTAAATACGCGTCCGAGAGAACTGGCGTCACGACACACGGTTTCGTATGCACAGTTTACCACGAATATAACGTTTAAAATCGTCTAGGAACGATAGGAAAAAAGTTTACTCTTACCGCGAACCGACTAACCGACACGGCGCGGTACTTAGCAATCTATCGTTCCACCGATACCTAAGTGACTCGCCGGAAGTTAACTCGCTTATAACTCGGTAAATACGCGTCCGAGAGAACTGGCGTCACGACACACGGTTTCGTATGCACAGTTTACCACGAATATAACGTTTAAAATCGTCTAGGAACGATAGGAAAAAAGTTTACTCTTACCGCGAACCGACTAACCGACACGGCGCGGTACTTAGCAATCTATCGTTCCACCGATACCTAAGTGACTCGCCGGAAGTTAACTCGCTTATAACTCGGTAAATACGCGTCCGAGAGAACTGGCGTCACGACACACGGTTTCGTATGCACAGTTTACCACGAATATAACGTTTAAAATCGTCTAGGAACGATAGGAAAAAAGTTTACTCTTACCGCGAACCGACTAACCGACACGGCGCGGTACTTAGCAATCTATCGTTCCACCGATACCTAAGTGACTCGCCGGAAGTTAACTCGCTTATAACTCGGTAAATACGCGTCCGAGAGAACTGGCGTCACGACACACGGTTTCGTATGCACAGTTTACCACGAATATAACGTTTAAAATCGTCTAGGAACGATAGGAAAAAAGTTTACTCTTACCGCGAACCGACTAACCGACACGGCGCGGTACTTAGCAATCTATCGTTCCACCGATACCTAAGTGACTCGCCGGAAGTTAACTCGCTTATAACTCGGTAAATACGCGTCCGAGAGAACTGGCGTCACGACACACGGTTTCGTATGCACAGTTTACCACGAATATAACGTTTAAAATCGTCTAGGAACGATAGGAAAAAAGTTTACTCTTACCGCGAACCGACTAACCGACACGGCGCGGTACTTAGCAATCTATCGTTCCACCGATACCTAAGTGACTCGCCGGAAGTTAACTCGCTTATAACTCGGTAAATACGCGTCCGAGAGAACTGGCGTCACGACACACGGTTTCGTATGCACAGTTTACCACGAATATAACGTTTAAAATCGTCTAGGAACGATAGGAAAAAAGTTTACTCTTACCGCGAACCGACTAACCGACACGGCGCGGTACTTAGCAATCTATCGTTCCACCGATACCTAAGTGACTCGCCGGAAGTTAACTCGCTTATAACTCGGTAAATACGCGTCCGAGAGAACTGGCGTCACGACACACGGTTTCGTATGCACAGTTTACCACGAATATAACGTTTAAAATCGTCTAGGAACGATAGGAAAAAAGTTTACTCTTACCGCGAACCGACTAACCGACACGGCGCGGTACTTAGCAATCTATCGTTCCACCGATACCTAAGTGACTCGCCGGAAGTTAACTCGCTTATAACTCGGTAAATACGCGTCCGAGAGAACTGGCGTCACGACACACGGTTTCGTATGCACAGTTTACCACGAATATAACGTTTAAAATCGTCTAGGAACGATAGGAAAAAAGTTTACTCTTACCGCGAACCGACTAACCGACACGGCGCGGTACTTAGCAATCTATCGTTCCACCGATACCTAAGTGACTCGCCGGAAGTTAACTCGCTTATAACTCGGTAAATACGCGTCCGAGAGAACTGGCGTCACGACACACGGTTTCGTATGCACAGTTTACCACGAATATAACGTTTAAAATCGTCTAGGAACGATAGGAAAAAAGTTTACTCTTACCGCGAACCGACTAACCGACACGGCGCGGTACTTAGCAATCTATCGTTCCACCGATACCTAAGTGACTCGCCGGAAGTTAACTCGCTTATAACTCGGTAAATACGCGTCCGAGAGAACTGGCGTCACGACACACGGTTTCGTATGCACAGTTTACCACGAATATAACGTTTAAAATCGTCTAGGAACGATAGGAAAAAAGTTTACTCTTACCGCGAACCGACTAACCGACACGGCGCGGTACTTAGCAATCTATCGTTCCACCGATACCTAAGTGACTCGCCGGAAGTTAACTCGCTTATAACTCGGTAAATACGCGTCCGAGAGAACTGGCGTCACGACACACGGTTTCGTATGCACAGTTTACCACGAATATAACGTTTAAAATCGTCTAGGAACGATAGGAAAAAAGTTTACTCTTACCGCGAACCGACTAACCGACACGGCGCGGTACTTAGCAATCTATCGTTCCACCGATACCTAAGTGACTCGCCGGAAGTTAACTCGCTTATAACTCGGTAAATACGCGTCCGAGAGAACTGGCGTCACGACACACGGTTTCGTATGCACAGTTTACCACGAATATAACGTTTAAAATCGTCTAGGAACGATAGGAAAAAAGTTTACTCTTACCGCGAACCGACTAACCGACACGGCGCGGTACTTAGCAATCTATCGTTCCACCGATACCTAAGTGACTCGCCGGAAGTTAACTCGCTTATAACTCGGTAAATACGCGTCCGAGAGAACTGGCGTCACGACACACGGTTTCGTATGCACAGTTTACCACGAATATAACGTTTAAAATCGTCTAGGAACGATAGGAAAAAAGTTTACTCTTACCGCGAACCGACTAACCGACACGGCGCGGTACTTAGCAATCTATCGTTCCACCGATACCTAAGTGACTCGCCGGAAGTTAACTCGCTTATAACTCGGTAAATACGCGTCCGAGAGAACTGGCGTCACGACACACGGTTTCGTATGCACAGTTTACCACGAATATAACGTTTAAAATCGTCTAGGAACGATAGGAAAAAAGTTTACTCTTACCGCGAACCGACTAACCGACACGGCGCGGTACTTAGCAATCTATCGTTCCACCGATACCTAAGTGACTCGCCGGAAGTTAACTCGCTTATAACTCGGTAAATACGCGTCCGAGAGAACTGGCGTCACGACACACGGTTTCGTATGCACAGTTTACCACGAATATAACGTTTAAAATCGTCTAGGAACGATAGGAAAAAAGTTTACTCTTACCGCGAACCGACTAACCGACACGGCGCGGTACTTAGCAATCTATCGTTCCACCGATACCTAAGTGACTCGCCGGAAGTTAACTCGCTTATAACTCGGTAAATACGCGTCCGAGAGAACTGGCGTCACGACACACGGTTTCGTATGCACAGTTTACCACGAATATAACGTTTAAAATCGTCTAGGAACGATAGGAAAAAAGTTTACTCTTACCGCGAACCGACTAACCGACACGGCGCGGTACTTAGCAATCTATCGTTCCACCGATACCTAAGTGACTCGCCGGAAGTTAACTCGCTTATAACTCGGTAAATACGCGTCCGAGAGAACTGGCGTCACGACACACGGTTTCGTATGCACAGTTTACCACGAATATAACGTTTAAAATCGTCTAGGAACGATAGGAAAAAAGTTTACTCTTACCGCGAACCGACTAACCGACACGGCGCGGTACTTAGCAATCTATCGTTCCACCGATACCTAAGTGACTCGCCGGAAGTTAACTCGCTTATAACTCGGTAAATACGCGTCCGAGAGAACTGGCGTCACGACACACGGTTTCGTATGCACAGTTTACCACGAATATAACGTTTAAAATCGTCTAGGAACGATAGGAAAAAAGTTTACTCTTACCGCGAACCGACTAACCGACACGGCGCGGTACTTAGCAATCTATCGTTCCACCGATACCTAAGTGACTCGCCGGAAGTTAACTCGCTTATAACTCGGTAAATACGCGTCCGAGAGAACTGGCGTCACGACACACGGTTTCGTATGCACAGTTTACCACGAATATAACGTTTAAAATCGTCTAGGAACGATAGGAAAAAAGTTTACTCTTACCGCGAACCGACTAACCGACACGGCGCGGTACTTAGCAATCTATCGTTCCACCGATACCTAAGTGACTCGCCGGAAGTTAACTCGCTTATAACTCGGTAAATACGCGTCCGAGAGAACTGGCGTCACGACACACGGTTTCGTATGCACAGTTTACCACGAATATAACGTTTAAAATCGTCTAGGAACGATAGGAAAAAAGTTTACTCTTACCGCGAACCGACTAACCGACACGGCGCGGTACTTAGCAATCTATCGTTCCACCGATACCTAAGTGACTCGCCGGAAGTTAACTCGCTTATAACTCGGTAAATACGCGTCCGAGAGAACTGGCGTCACGACACACGGTTTCGTATGCACAGTTTACCACGAATATAACGTTTAAAATCGTCTAGGAACGATAGGAAAAAAGTTTACTCTTACCGCGAACCGACTAACCGACACGGCGCGGTACTTAGCAATCTATCGTTCCACCGATACCTAAGTGACTCGCCGGAAGTTAACTCGCTTATAACTCGGTAAATACGCGTCCGAGAGAACTGGCGTCACGACACACGGTTTCGTATGCACAGTTTACCACGAATATAACGTTTAAAATCGTCTAGGAACGATAGGAAAAAAGTTTACTCTTACCGCGAACCGACTAACCGACACGGCGCGGTACTTAGCAATCTATCGTTCCACCGATACCTAAGTGACTCGCCGGAAGTTAACTCGCTTATAACTCGGTAAATACGCGTCCGAGAGAACTGGCGTCACGACACACGGTTTCGTATGCACAGTTTACCACGAATATAACGTTTAAAATCGTCTAGGAACGATAGGAAAAAAGTTTACTCTTACCGCGAACCGACTAACCGACACGGCGCGGTACTTAGCAATCTATCGTTCCACCGATACCTAAGTGACTCGCCGGAAGTTAACTCGCTTATAACTCGGTAAATACGCGTCCGAGAGAACTGGCGTCACGACACACGGTTTCGTATGCACAGTTTACCACGAATATAACGTTTAAAATCGTCTAGGAACGATAGGAAAAAAGTTTACTCTTACCGCGAACCGACTAACCGACACGGCGCGGTACTTAGCAATCTATCGTTCCACCGATACCTAAGTGACTCGCCGGAAGTTAACTCGCTTATAACTCGGTAAATACGCGTCCGAGAGAACTGGCGTCACGACACACGGTTTCGTATGCACAGTTTACCACGAATATAACGTTTAAAATCGTCTAGGAACGATAGGAAAAAAGTTTACTCTTACCGCGAACCGACTAACCGACACGGCGCGGTACTTAGCAATCTATCGTTCCACCGATACCTAAGTGACTCGCCGGAAGTTAACTCGCTTATAACTCGGTAAATACGCGTCCGAGAGAACTGGCGTCACGACACACGGTTTCGTATGCACAGTTTACCACGAATATAACGTTTAAAATCGTCTAGGAACGATAGGAAAAAAGTTTACTCTTACCGCGAACCGACTAACCGACACGGCGCGGTACTTAGCAATCTATCGTTCCACCGATACCTAAGTGACTCGCCGGAAGTTAACTCGCTTATAACTCGGTAAATACGCGTCCGAGAGAACTGGCGTCACGACACACGGTTTCGTATGCACAGTTTACCACGAATATAACGTTTAAAATCGTCTAGGAACGATAGGAAAAAAGTTTACTCTTACCGCGAACCGACTAACCGACACGGCGCGGTACTTAGCAATCTATCGTTCCACCGATACCTAAGTGACTCGCCGGAAGTTAACTCGCTTATAACTCGGTAAATACGCGTCCGAGAGAACTGGCGTCACGACACACGGTTTCGTATGCACAGTTTACCACGAATATAACGTTTAAAATCGTCTAGGAACGATAGGAAAAAAGTTTACTCTTACCGCGAACCGACTAACCGACACGGCGCGGTACTTAGCAATCTATCGTTCCACCGATACCTAAGTGACTCGCCGGAAGTTAACTCGCTTATAACTCGGTAAATACGCGTCCGAGAGAACTGGCGTCACGACACACGGTTTCGTATGCACAGTTTACCACGAATATAACGTTTAAAATCGTCTAGGAACGATAGGAAAAAAGTTTACTCTTACCGCGAACCGACTAACCGACACGGCGCGGTACTTAGCAATCTATCGTTCCACCGATACCTAAGTGACTCGCCGGAAGTTAACTCGCTTATAACTCGGTAAATACGCGTCCGAGAGAACTGGCGTCACGACACACGGTTTCGTATGCACAGTTTACCACGAATATAACGTTTAAAATCGTCTAGGAACGATAGGAAAAAAGTTTACTCTTACCGCGAACCGACTAACCGACACGGCGCGGTACTTAGCAATCTATCGTTCCACCGATACCTAAGTGACTCGCCGGAAGTTAACTCGCTTATAACTCGGTAAATACGCGTCCGAGAGAACTGGCGTCACGACACACGGTTTCGTATGCACAGTTTACCACGAATATAACGTTTAAAATCGTCTAGGAACGATAGGAAAAAAGTTTACTCTTACCGCGAACCGACTAACCGACACGGCGCGGTACTTAGCAATCTATCGTTCCACCGATACCTAAGTGACTCGC
The DNA here is from genome assembly GCA_916610255.1 of Lasioglossum lativentre. NCBI lineage: Eukaryota > Metazoa > Arthropoda > Insecta > Hymenoptera > Halictidae > Lasioglossum > Lasioglossum lativentre. Next base: position 23,399 of record CAKAJI010001050.1, read on the forward strand.
CGGAAGTTAACTCGCTTATAACTCGGTAAATACGCGTCCGAGAGAACTGGCGTCACGACACACGGTTTCGTATGCACAGTTTACCACGAATATAACGTTTAAAATCGTCTAGGAACGATAGGAAAAAAGTTTACTCTTACCGCGAACCGACTAACCGACACGGCGCGGTACTTAGCAATCTATCGTTCCACCGATACCTAAGTGACTCGCCGGAAGTTAACTCGCTTATAACTCGGTAAATACGCGTCCGAGAGAACTGGCGTCACGACACACGGTTTCGTATGCACAGTTTACCACGAATATAACGTTTAAAATCGTCTAGGAACGATAGGAAAAAAGTTTACTCTTACCGCGAACCGACTAACCGACACGGCGCGGTACTTAGCAATCTATCGTTCCACCGATACCTAAGTGACTCGCCGGAAGTTAACTCGCTTATAACTCGGTAAATACGCGTCCGAGAGAACTGGCGTCACGACACACGGTTTCGTATGCACAGTTTACCACGAATATAACGTTTAAAATCGTCTAGGAACGATAGGAAAAAAGTTTACTCTTACCGCGAACCGACTAACCGACACGGCGCGGTACTTAGCAATCTATCGTTCCACCGATACCTAAGTGACTCGCCGGAAGTTAACTCGCTTATAACTCGGTAAATACGCGTCCGAGAGAACTGGCGTCACGACACACGGTTTCGTATGCACAGTTTACCACGAATATAACGTTTAAAATCGTCTAGGAACGATAGGAAAAAAGTTTACTCTTACCGCGAACCGACTAACCGACACGGCGCGGTACTTAGCAATCTATCGTTCCACCGATACCTAAGTGACTCGCCGGAAGTTAACTCGCTTATAACTCGGTAAATACGCGTCCGAGAGAACTGGCGTCACGACACACGGTTTCGTATGCACAGTTTACCACGAATATAACGTTTAAAATCGTCTAGGAACGATAGGAAAAAAGTTTACTCTTACCGCGAACCGACTAACCGACACGGCGCGGTACTTAGCAATCTATCGTTCCACCGATACCTAAGTGACTCGCCGGAAGTTAACTCGCTTATAACTCGGTAAATACGCGTCCGAGAGAACTGGCGTCACGACACACGGTTTCGTATGCACAGTTTACCACGAATATAACGTTTAAAATCGTCTAGGAACGATAGGAAAAAAGTTTACTCTTACCGCGAACCGACTAACCGACACGGCGCGGTACTTAGCAATCTATCGTTCCACCGATACCTAAGTGACTCGCCGGAAGTTAACTCGCTTATAACTCGGTAAATACGCGTCCGAGAGAACTGGCGTCACGACACACGGTTTCGTATGCACAGTTTACCACGAATATAACGTTTAAAATCGTCTAGGAACGATAGGAAAAAAGTTTACTCTTACCGCGAACCGACTAACCGACACGGCGCGGTACTTAGCAATCTATCGTTCCACCGATACCTAAGTGACTCGCCGGAAGTTAACTCGCTTATAACTCGGTAAATACGCGTCCGAGAGAACTGGCGTCACGACACACGGTTTCGTATGCACAGTTTACCACGAATATAACGTTTAAAATCGTCTAGGAACGATAGGAAAAAAGTTTACTCTTACCGCGAACCGACTAACCGACACGGCGCGGTACTTAGCAATCTATCGTTCCACCGATACCTAAGTGACTCGCCGGAAGTTAACTCGCTTATAACTCGGTAAATACGCGTCCGAGAGAACTGGCGTCACGACACACGGTTTCGTATGCACAGTTTACCACGAATATAACGTTTAAAATCGTCTAGGAACGATAGGAAAAAAGTTTACTCTTACCGCGAACCGACTAACCGACACGGCGCGGTACTTAGCAATCTATCGTTCCACCGATACCTAAGTGACTCGCCGGAAGTTAACTCGCTTATAACTCGGTAAATACGCGTCCGAGAGAACTGGCGTCACGACACACGGTTTCGTATGCACAGTTTACCACGAATATAACGTTTAAAATCGTCTAGGAACGATAGGAAAAAAGTTTACTCTTACCGCGAACCGACTAACCGACACGGCGCGGTACTTAGCAATCTATCGTTCCACCGATACCTAAGTGACTCGCCGGAAGTTAACTCGCTTATAACTCGGTAAATACGCGTCCGAGAGAACTGGCGTCACGACACACGGTTTCGTATGCACAGTTTACCACGAATATAACGTTTAAAATCGTCTAGGAACGATAGGAAAAAAGTTTACTCTTACCGCGAACCGACTAACCGACACGGCGCGGTACTTAGCAATCTATCGTTCCACCGATACCTAAGTGACTCGCCGGAAGTTAACTCGCTTATAACTCGGTAAATACGCGTCCGAGAGAACTGGCGTCACGACACACGGTTTCGTATGCACAGTTTACCACGAATATAACGTTTAAAATCGTCTAGGAACGATAGGAAAAAAGTTTACTCTTACCGCGAACCGACTAACCGACACGGCGCGGTACTTAGCAATCTATCGTTCCACCGATACCTAAGTGACTCGCCGGAAGTTAACTCGCTTATAACTCGGTAAATACGCGTCCGAGAGAACTGGCGTCACGACACACGGTTTCGTATGCACAGTTTACCACGAATATAACGTTTAAAATCATCTAGGAACGATAGGAAAAAAGTTTACTCTTACCGCGAACCGACTAACCGACACGGCGCGGTACTTAGCAATCTATCGTTCCACCGATACCTAAGTGACTCGCCGGAAGTTAACTCGCTTATAACTCGGTAAATACGCGTCCGAGAGAACTGGCGTCACGACACACGGTTTCGTATGCACAGTTTACCACGAATATAACGTTTAAAATCGTCTAGGAACGATAGGAAAAAAGTTTACTCTTACCGCGAACCGACTAACCGACACGGCGCGGTACTTAGCAATCTATCGTTCCACCGATACCTAAGTGACTCGCCGGAAGTTAACTCGCTTATAACTCGGTAAATACGCGTCCGAGAGAACTGGCGTCACGACACACGGTTTCGTATGCACAGTTTACCACGAATATAACGTTTAAAATCGTCTAGGAACGATAGGAAAAAAGTTTACTCTTACCGCGAACCGACTAACCGACACGGCGCGGTACTTAGCAATCTATCGTTCCACCGATACCTAAGTGACTCGCCGGAAGTTAACTCGCTTATAACTCGGTAAATACGCGTCCGAGAGAACTGGCGTCACGACACACGGTTTCGTATGCACAGTTTACCACGAATATAACGTTTAAAATCGTCTAGGAACGATAGGAAAAAAGTTTACTCTTACCGCGAACCGACTAACCGACACGGCGCGGTACTTAGCAATCTATCGTTCCACCGATACCTAAGTGACTCGCCGGAAGTTAACTCGCTTATAACTCGGTAAATACGCGTCCGAGAGAACTGGCGTCACGACACACGGTTTCGTATGCACAGTTTACCACGAATATAACGTTTAAAATCGTCTAGGAACGATAGGAAAAAAGTTTACTCTTACCGCGAACCGACTAACCGACACGGCGCGGTACTTAGCAATCTATCGTTCCACCGATACCTAAGTGACTCGCCGGAAGTTAACTCGCTTATAACTCGGTAAATACGCGTCCGAGAGAACTGGCGTCACGACACACGGTTTCGTATGCACAGTTTACCACGAATATAACGTTTAAAATCGTCTAGGAACGATAGGAAAAAAGTTTACTCTTACCGCGAACCGACTAACCGACACGGCGCGGTACTTAGCAATCTATCGTTCCACCGATACCTAAGTGACTCGCCGGAAGTTAACTCGCTTATAACTCGGTAAATACGCGTCCGAGAGAACTGGCGTCACGACACACGGTTTCGTATGCACAGTTTACCACGAATATAACGTTTAAAATCGTCTAGGAACGATAGGAAAAAAGTTTACTCTTACCGCGAACCGACTAACCGACACGGCGCGGTACTTAGCAATCTATCGTTCCACCGATACCTAAGTGACTCGCCGGAAGTTAACTCGCTTATAACTCGGTAAATACGCGTCCGAGAGAACTGGCGTCACGACACACGGTTTCGTATGCACAGTTTACCACGAATATAACGTTTAAAATCGTCTAG
>CAKAJI010001050.1:37500-62500 GCA_916610255.1 Lasioglossum lativentre
CGAAGCCTTTCCAATGTGAGGGTTGTGATATGAGTTTCTCTTCAATTAGGGGCTTATCCACCCACGAGAGACTAGTGCACCCAGCGATCAGGAATGAGAAAAGAAAGCAGGCGCTCGTAAGACCTTTAGAGTGCCCAGCGGTTGCAGACGGAAGGTCTGACAGAGGTGTGTGGTCTGCGGAAGAAACAAATAAGCTTATCGAGCTAGACGCCCGCTTCCGGCTACATGCATCTACTAACAAAGAAATAAGTAAGTTCCTAACGAGTAAGACAGCGAAGCAAATTAGTGATAAGCGAGGTTCCCTTAGGAAGAAAGGCGTAATAAAGGACCCTGAAAGCATTCCAAGGGAAGATATGGTCGTAGAATTAGATGAAGTGGAAAGCGCAGAAACTAATCCCAATGGATTAGTTGAAGAATTCCAGGATATAAGCGACCAACCTGAATCTGTCAACCCACAGGCAATTCCAAGGCAAGAGGACCTCAACAGTGAAGCGCACGACCCCAACGCCGAAGACACAGACTGGCGGAAAACAATGACGACCGCCATAGAGAGCATCAGTATAAATGATGCTCCTCCTAGTATTAAAAACTTGCACAAAAAGCTTAAAAACATCTGGTTGAAGCATAAAGACGATATTGATAAACTAAAACTAGAAATCGATTCTTACGTGTCGGATACACTAGTAACATTCTTACTAGGAAGTGATGAAGCTACCGATAGCAACATGCCGGCTGGTAAGAATGCGAGGAATAATAATAAAAAGAAAAAAAATAACAACGAGACATGCAATAACAACCAGAACAATAACAACAACAATAATAACATAAGCAATACCAACAATAATAATATACGCAATAACAACAATAATAACAATAAAAATAGAAGGTTCAGAAACAAAACAAGAATAAATAACAGTAACAACCGGAAAAAGTTTAGATATGCACGTTGTCAAGACTTATATAAAGAATGCCCAAAAAAATTAGCGGATATTATTGTCAAGGGCGATCACACATTTATCGACCCACCCAGACCACCTCCTATCGCCAGTGAGGTTAAAGAATTATATACAAATCTCTGGGAAACAAACGGCCCGGTACTTCAAGATAAAACCCTTATGCGACAGCCTATATCGATATCAAATATTTTATATCCAATTCTGCCTGCGGAAGTAGACATAAGAATAAAAAAAATGAATAATAAAACTGCCGGCGGCCCGGATAATATACAAAAGAAACACCTAAAAACGCAAGGGATAACGACCGTACTTGCAATGCTATATAACATCCTATGTTTTGTAAATCACTACCCAACTGCATGGAATCAGAATCGTACAACTCTGATCCCCAAAGTGGGAAGTGACCTAGAAAAGGTGGAAAACTGGCGTCCCATAACAATTAGTTCCGCACTGAGCAGAATATTCTCATCAATAATCGACGGCCGTCTCCGAGGGGTAATCGTTCAAAACCTAAGGCAGAAAGGGTTCACTACCGAGAATGGCTGTAAGTATAACACCATGATCCTAAATGAAGCCATCAAGAGGAGCAAGTACCTTGATGGTGGAGTCTTCACAATCCTTGACGTTAGTAAAGCCTTCGATACCCTTCCTCACTCCGTGCTGGAACCAAGCCTTCAAAGAAAAGGTATTCCGGATCAAGTTATAAACTTGATTCGGAGCATGTACGCAAATTGCGTTACGTCAATTAAAGCACGTGATAAAATATCAGTTCAGGTCAGGTTACTGAGAGGCGTTAAGCAGGGAGATCCCTTATCGCCTCTACTTTTTAACTTAGGAATGGAACACCTTCTAGAAATGATAGAAGAGGAAACCGAGGGTATCCCAATAAACGAAGATACTAAGGTACCGATTTTAGCATTTGCGGATGATATTGTTATTCTGGGAAATGATCAAAAGGAAGCCCAGAAACAACTGAATATGGTTACCCAATATTTAAGTGAACTGGGTATGAAGCTTTCCGCTAAGAAATGTCAGACCTTCCAAATAGTAGCGGCAAAAGACACTTGGTACGTGAAGGACCCGGAACTCAAAGCTGGTATTGAAACCGTACCTAAGGTTGATCCAGATGAGGTCTTTAAATATTTGGGCGCCAAAATGGGACCTTGGAAAGGCCTGCACCAAGGTATAATTATACCCGATATAGTTGCAATTATTAAAAGAGTCAGGAAACTTGCACTAAAACCTCAGCAAAAAATTGAATTGATTATTACCTATATATTGCCCAGATTTATATATGGTCTCCTGATACATCCGCCTGCCGATTGCACACTAAAGCTACTTGATAGCGAAATAAGGCAGCAAATTAAAGACATCCTTCATCTGGTCCCTTCGACGGCGACGGGGTTCTTCTATGCTCCTAAAAAAAGCGGCGGATTAGGCTTGCCGCGCTTCGAACATATTGTTAAACTAGCAATCCTAAAAAATGCAGTAAAAATGAAAATCGCGGTAGACCCTGCCGTCACTGGGGTAATCAATGAGAAAACGGAAGCCAGTTTCAAAAAAATGGCTAATTCACTGCGCATCAACTGGCCCGCAACATTGGAGGATATCGAAAAAGCCAAAATGCGCCTTAAAGTTGACCATATTAAGCAATGGAGCGATTTACCCAGCCAGGGTCAAGGTGTTCAGGACTTCGCTAAGAACCGAATAGGCAATTGTTGGCTAAGAGAAGGATATCTATTGAAACCTTCCCGTTTTATTGATGCCATTAGACTGCGAACAAACACATTCGGAACGCGGGTGGTTTTGGCCAGGACAAAAAAAGATATTGACACCACTTGTAGGCGTTGCAAATGTCAACCTGAAACGTTGGGACACATCTTGGGATTGTGCATACACACAAAGTCCCTACGGATTAAGAGACACGACGAGATCAAAATACTTCTAGCTGATATATTGGCGCATAATAATGAGGTATCGATTGAACCTCAGATGACTGTTGGAGGAAATTCCTACAAGCCTGACCTCATAATAAAAAATGAGGAAAGGACGCTCATAGTCGATGTCACAGTCCGCTATGAGCATAGGGAATACCTCCAGGCGGCGCACGACGAAAAGGTTGAGAAATACAAAGCATGTGCCGAGGATATTAAGAGAAGATATACGAACCATACCTGCAAAGTACTTCCAATTGTGGTCGGAAGTAGAGGAGCGATACCTGAGCACACATTACAAAACCTTAAGACCCTTGGCATCAAGAAAAATGATATAAAGACTATAGCCCTAATAGCATTGCGTTCGTCAATCGAAATGGCGAACATATTTATAGATTATGATGAGGTAACATAAAATAGATCAGGTTACTTACTATAGGTAAGGTTCTGACACCTTCAAACTTCAATTGTTAAAATTCTCCAATTTTATATATACACGATTTTATTTTGCCTACTTCATGTTTGTTTTGTTATCGTAGTTTTAATTTGTTATTATAGTCTAGTCATTTTATCCCATAAGCTTACAGCTATTTTCATAAATTGACTATTGTCAATATTTTAACCCTTGTTATGACATAGCATGCCTATATTTTATCACTGCATGCGATAATACAGGCTCACCCTGTATTACATGTTGACCTATCGAAATGTTAATTTATTAATTTATTATCTTCCCCCCTAACTTAATCTTATTTGTTTCCTATTTTTTTCTCTTTCAGCTTTTTAGTTATTTTACCCTACGAGGGGGCACCTCGGAAGTGTGTTGCTTTGAATAAAAGCTTAAAAATTACATAGGAATAGCCAAATGCCTCGTCATCTAATTAGTGACGCGCATGAATGGATTAACGAGATTCCCTCTGTCCCTATCTACTGGCGGGGACAGCTTTTAGGCTCTCTCATGGGTTCGAGAGGAGCGCCTCTGGCAGTCCACCAGAAGGTACATGATCTCACTGAGTCGCGTGGTGCAGCGATGATGACCAAAAGTGAGTGCGACCAGCTTTCGCTCGGTTTCGCAGCTGGTACGTAAAAGAGCGATGCGTACCAGCGTAGTGGCGTATATACGCTATTAATGGTAAGCGAAGGCGGAGGTGCCAAGGCTTATCATTTTTGATTTCGCTTTTGGAAACCAATACGCCGCTGGCACTTAGAAGAAAACCAGCAACGCCACTACAAAGTCATGTGCGCCTGTATAGGACTTGCTAAGGGATGGGCTCCTTTCTATATTATCTCCTTCTCAGTCATCTGCGTCTAATCCTGTTCCTGATACTGGTCCTTCTACCTCCGCTCCGGACCAATTTTTCTGCACATTTCCTGGATGCGATCGCGTCTTTCCTTCTAAGATTGGCGTCGGTGTCCACTTCAGACGGGCGCACCCAGTTGAGCGCGATGAACGTGCGATTCGGGTCCTGAGTAAAGCTCGCTGGTCAGAAGAGGAGCGAATGCGTATGGCCCGCAAGGAGGCATCCCTGTTATTGGAAGGCCATCGGTTCGTGAATCAGTTATTAGAAACTGCATTTCCCCATAGATCGCTGGAGGCAATTAAAGGCCAGCGTAAGCGAGATGATTACAAGGGGGCCGTACAAAGGTTCCTAGATGAACTCAGCAATACGTCTGTTCGTGGCGATACGCCTACTCGTGGAGATACGTCCATTCGTAGCGAGAATGCTGCGGACCCCGATTTGAACCAAGATCATCAGTTATCGTCTATACGATCTGTTCTGGGGGCCTTGTCTCCTCTGCGAGGATCGGATTATTGCACCGGGATATTGAACCGTATAGTCGGGAGAATTAGCAGCATCTCGCCTTCGGACCTGACAGGAGATATCTCTTTCTATATCTGGGAAATCTTCCAGAGGTCATCTAGACCGGCTAGATCACGGAGACCGTTAGATCAACCGGTCGCTCTGTCTAGGCGGAAACAACGTAGAGCCGACTATGCTCGTACCCAGCGCATGTTCAGGAAGGACCCGGGTAGATGTATTGGTGATCTCTTGGAGAATATTTCGCATGCTGGAACCATTGATAGGAATCTTATGGAGCCATTTTGGACTGCGGTGTTTGAAACTACGCCTACATTCTATCAGACCAATCGGGATAGGGAACCCGAAATCTCAGAGGCGTTAGATCCTATCCTACCCAGTGAGATCCCTTCATGCTTCCCTAAACGCGGTACATCGCCTGGCCCTGATTCGATTACTTCTCGCGCTCTGAGGGCTGTGCCCGTGGAGATTTTGGCCCGTATGTTTAACATCTTTCTGGTTTGTGGGGAACTACCAGAGGATCTATGTAAATCAGTAGTGACATTCCTGCCCAAGAAATTGCATCCGGAATTACCAACCGACTTTCGTCCTATTGCAGTATCGTCCGTGATCACTAGGACGTTTCATAAAGTTTTAGCAAATAGGTTGCTGAGACTCTTCCCGCTCGACATCAGACAACGCGGTTTTATTAAAGCGGATGGATGTGGAGAGGCTACCTTCCTCCTAGATATGGTCCTCCGATATCACCATAGTAACTTTAAATCTATGTTTCTCGCGTCTATCGATCTTAGCAAAGCGTTTGACTGTATCTCGCACGACTCCATCTTCTCTACTTTATATTCCAGGGGTGTTCCATCTGCCCTGGTCCAGTATATCAAGAACTTTTACACAAAGAGTAGCTTGGTTCTACGTACGCCTGAATGGGCATCGCGCCCCATCCGCCCATTGCGTGGGGTGAGACAGGGTGACCCCCTGTCACCCTTCCTATTTGATCTTGTTGTTGATACCTTCTTGAGATCCCTTCAACCACATTTTGGTGTTCGGGCGGATGGATTGCATATAAATGCCTTGGCTTATGCGGACGATCTCCTGTTGATGGCCACCACTGCTGAAGGTCTTCAAGATCTTTTAAATATGGCGACATCTTTCTTTTCTGACTGTGGTTTGGACATCAACACTGAGAAAAGCTATGTTGTTGCTCTCCGCGCGGATGGCAAGGCCAAGAAGGTGGCAGTTGATGGTAGGGCGAATATAACATGTAAGAGCTGTAAGCTTAGGGCTTTACGACGCACGGACTCTTTCGTCTATCTAGGTGTCCCATTCTCGCCCGAGGGTCGCTTGTTTGTGAAGCCACATGATCCTTTGAAAGTCATGTTAACTAAAATAACTGAGGCTCCACTTAAGCCACAGCAGCGACTTTGGGCTCTGAGAAGTGTTATCCTGCCTAAGTTCTACCATCAGCTTATACTGGGTCACACCACAATTGGCTGTTTGAATAAGATGGACTGCGTTGTGAGAGGTTATGTCAGACATTGGCTGCGACTACCGCATGATGTCCCGAACGCTTACATTCATGCGTCGGTACCCGATGGTGGTCTGGGGGTGTCCTCATTGCGATGGAAGATACCATCTTTGAGGTTGAAGCGCCTTCGGGCGCTATCCGTGGGTGATTGGGGTCCCGATTTAACACCTGGGTCATTTTGGTACTACGAGGAGCTCCTCTGCCGTCGTAAGTTGAGACCAAGCGGGGACACCCACCTTGTGACCAAGGACGATATTAGGAAGTTCTGGGCTGAGAGGTTGTATGGTTCGGTGGATGGAGAGGCGTTCGCTTCCTCTTCGCTCACTCCGGCGCAGCACCGATGGATATCGTCCGGGAACCGCTTTTTATCGGGTAGGGACTTCATCAATTCGTGTCGCTTGCGTATAAATGCCCTCCCCTCCAGATCGAGGACTGCCAGAGGCCGTAGCTATGATCGTGGATGTCGAGCTGGTTGCGCACGGGTGGAAACAACCAACCACATTCTGCAGGCGTGCCATAGGACACACTCAGAGAGGATACGAAGGCATGACGCGATTACGTCATATCTGTATCGTAACCTATCTAGAGCCGGCTACAGCTTGTCCATGGAACCACGGTATGTAACCCAAGAGGGTGTTAGAAAACCGGACATCGTCGCCACCCTTGGGGTCACCACGCTTGTTCTGGATGCGCAAGTCACCAGTGACACTAGGTCATTAACTGAGGCTCATAGGAGGAAGGTTGACTACTACTCGCGGAATGACGACCTACTAGCCCAAATTCGAGCAGCTACTCGCTCTTCTTCCATCAAGGTGGTAGCCGCCACTCTATCTTGGCGTGGTGTTTGGTGCCCTGAATCAGCGAGCAAGCTATTGGAGCTGGGGATTATAAGGAAATGTGATCTTCCGGTACTATCAACTAGGGTCGTCATCGGTGGGCTATCGGCATTTAGAAGGTTTAATCGTACCACAATGGTCAACCATCGCAGAGGAATAGGTTAGTCGCGGAGTGGCTCTTTCTTTCCTATCTCTTTTAGACTCTATGTTTCTTATAGAGTAAGGATTAATTTCTTTTTTTTTTCTCTTCTTTTCTTTTCTTTTTTTTTTTTTTTTTTTTATACGTACTCAAAAAAAAATCTGAGTATACTTGTTAAGATTTTAACCCGACCCCATTTCGCGTTGAGTGCTGCCTGCTCTCTCAGGCACAATGTGCATACGGCGACACTGGGCCTCTGACGTGCAGTGTCGCAGTATACTTTTAAAATAGCCAAATGCCTCGTCATCTAATTAGTGACGCGCATGAATGGATTAACGAGATTCCCTCTGTCCCTATCTACTGCCGGGGACAGCTTTTAGGCTCTCTCATGGGTCGAGAGGAGCGCCTCTGGCAGTCCTACAGAATGTATATGCTCTCACAGAGTCGCCATGGTGCGGCGACGATGACGAGAAGTGAGCACGACCAGCTTTCGCTCGGTTCGTAGCTGGTACGTAGAAGATCTAAGCGTACCAGCGTAGCGGCGCAAAGATACGCTATATTGGTAAGCGCATGGCTGAGGTGCCACTACTTTTCACATTGGAAAAATCTTGAAAAGTTTTGGGTAACCAACACGCCGCTGGAGAACACGGCTCCAGCAAAGCGTCGCTACAAACAAGCATATGCACCTGTAAAGACCTGCTAAGGGATGGGCTCCAATCCTCGGAGAGGCCGGAGTTGTAAAGGGGCACTATGTGTCCTAGCTGCGCTTGCGCCTCCACGTGGTCCCGCTGGATGGCATTCTCTTCGGAGTTTAGCGAACAAAACGAAGCGCAGTGGAGTGGAGGAGACAACCACTCAAAGTCCACGTCTCCCACGTGTTTGCCGTGCGTGGCAACCTTTGTCGTCGGAAAGGAGGGTCCTGGGATCTGAGGAGGCCCACCCCTGCGGGGGTGACGTCTCCAACACGTACCTTTGGCCTCTGCTTCGGCTAGATGGGCGGCTAGGCGAGAAAAGTAACCCTGTGCCTAGTCAATCGGCTTGGAATACCATTAGCGTTAGCGAAGTGGATTCTGCTGGGCGAGGAAGTGGATGGTGGTTGAGTAATCGGCCATCAATATTCCGCGGACTATATTCTGGGTGATGCACCAACCTAGCTGGATGGCAGGTTCCATTTGAGGGTCCGAGGAGGCCGGTGCACGCAGCGGAATGAAACATTCACTATTTTTCATGGATGATCAAACTAAAAAACCGAGAGTCAAGTCGACGAGACCAGCGCGAGGCTGCAAAACCGAGCGTGAAGTCGTCGCAGCAGAGGTAGTGGAAGTTGGTAACAGCCAAATTACCCCTGTGTCCGTCAAAGTCGAGAGGACCGAGGTGGAGGTTATGGCCTCCCCTAGCGTGTCCCTTGAAAGGTGCGATGCACCAAAGGGTAAGGCAGCGCCAGGGAAACCGAAGCGCGAACCGAGCCCAAAGAAGAAGAAGGAGAAGAGCTCACCCCGGTCCGAGGTGAGCTCCGGGAAACAGGGGCAAGGTGCTAACCTCGCCTCTGGAAAAGGCAAGGTACCCGAAGGGAGTGAAAACCCCGGGCACACTGGAGCCCATGCAGGAGGGGAATGGAAGGAAGCCCCCTCCAAAAAGGACAAGCGCTCTGCCAAGGTAGCACCAACCGAGGCGGGGCGCAAGCAACTGGGAAAGAAGCCGTTGGAGGCGGCTTCTGGGCCCAAAGGACGGCCTCTCGATCTCGTAAGGGAAGAAGCCTTTAAGCAGATCTTGGCCATAGGCAGATGTTGTGCTCTCGAGAAATCGAGAATCACCAAGGACGCCTCGGCCAAGATCAGCGAACATGCCAATGCGCTCAACGAGCTCGTCCAGGAACTCATTCAACGGAATGTCTTCCTCGAAGGACAGCTCGCAGCGGTCAGGGCCGATCGGGCTAGACCGACTGAGAAGAGTGTGGCGACTGTGTCGCGGACCGCCCCGCGGTCCATGCAGACCGGTCAAGCTGGACAAAGCGCCCGCTCGTCCTATGACAATGCGGTTAAGGTCGAGTGCCGAAAGGTCTCCCCGGAAGCGGTAAAGCCACCACAGCACGTGGTACGGATTTTCCCGCCGAAGGGCAAGGAACAGAGCAGCGACGCGACTAAGCGGACTGTTCTGTCCCTAGTGAAACCCGCGAAGGAGAAGATCCGCGTGAAGTCTGTTCGACTCATCCACTCCGGTGGCATAGTAGTCGAGACCGAGCGCAAGGAGGATCTTCAAGCCTTCATGGGGAGTAAGGGGCTGAAAGATAAAGGTCTCTCCGTCTCTTTGCCAACACAGAGGAACCCGTCACTCATCGTGTACGATGTTCCGAAAAAGATGGCAAGAGAAGAGGTTGCTTCCAATCTGTGGAAGCAAAACCTCAGCGAGATGACCCAGAAAGAGTTTGCCTCTAACCTGAAGGTCGGTTACCCAACCGGTCCTAAAGGCAAGGAGGCGGCCAACTGGGTCATCGAAGTCAGCCCGCAGGTTCGCCAGCGGCTGAAAAGTGGGGAAGGCCGGGTATACATGGGCTGGTCGTCTTGTCGAGTACAAGACTACGTCTCGGTAACCCGGTGCTTCAAGTGCCAGAAGTTTGGCCACACGGCTAAACGTTGCAAGCACAAAGAAGACGTATGCGGTCACTGCGCCGATAAGGGGCATACCTTTGCCACGTGTAGCAAGAAGAAAGGACCGCCGGTCTGCTCCAATTGCAAAGACAGTGGTAAGCCGCACGACCATAAGTCTAGAGACAAGCTGTGCGCGTCCTATCAGGCCGCGCTACAGCAAACAGTAGCTCGAACCAATTATGGTTAAGAGAACCGAAGATAGACGATCTCAGAGGATTGTCCGAGTTGTACAGCATAATATGCAGCGCGCTCGGAATGTGTCCGATGAAATGACATCTTTGCTGCATGCCAGGAGAATAGACGTGTTGTTAGCACAAGAACCGTACAGCTGGAAAGGCAAATTGCCTGGGCTGAAGCGGGCACAAACCAAGGTGATCATGGAAGGGGAACGGCCAATGGCAGCAATAGCTGTCACGAACCAGGACCTGGACGTGGTCAAGTTATCACATCTGTGCGACACGCATCTATCCTGTGTAAGCGTAAAAGGCAATTTCGGTAATGTCTACCTAGTCAGCCAGTACTTTCAATTTTCGGAAGAAATTGAACCAAGTCTAGCTAGATTAGAGAATGTGCTTGCGGCGCTAAACCATAATCAAGTTGTGATCGCAGCGGACGTCAACGCTAAATCTCCCCTCTGGGGTAGAGCGAAGACGGACGCGAGAGGCCGAAAACTGGAGGAGTTCGTGGCCCGGCACAACTTGGTTATTTTGAACGAGGCTGGCAGTATGCCTACGTACTCCAGCCCGACCGGAGAGTCTTATATCGATGTCACACTTGCGACAAACGACATGTCCAACAAAGTGCGAAACTGGAAAGTCCATCGCGACTTAACGTCCAGTGATCACAGAGTCATAGAATTTTCGTTGCAGTTCGCTGCCGGGATTGAGAACCAGCGCCATGATGGGCGGTTCCACCTGGATAGTGCGAACTGGCCAAGATACGTACGAGCGCTGCTGGAAAGCAGGAGGAACTTAACCCTCCGGCCGAATGGCCGAGAGGAGGTCGAACATCTTGCACTGGAAGTCGAGAAATCGATTGTCCAAGCGTGCGCTTCCTCCATGCGATCTAAGCGGTGGCACTCAAAATCTGTCCCGTGGTGGACACCAGAATTGACGAGACGGAAGAAGCACGTCAACAGATGTAGACGCGCCTTCCAAAACCCGAAATGTTCGGAGGATGAGAGAGCAGGCCGGAAGACTGAGTATCTCGTGCAGAGAAAAGCTTATACGGCCGCTGTGAGAGCTGCAAGGGTACAAAGTTGGAAAAACTTTGTAACCGAGCAGGGGAACAAAGAACCGTGGGGTCTTGTTTACAAGATTTCACGTGAGAAGCTGAATGTTGAAACTGCGGTTTCAAACATTCGCACCGAACAAGGACACACGATGGACTGGGAATCCACTGCGTCAGCGCTGCTGGAGGCGTTAGTTCCGGACGACACGTCCGTGAGCGACACTCCGGAACAGGCGCAGCTCAGGCTAGAAGTCGCTACCGAGCCAATGAACGAAGACGATCCTGTCTTCACTCACATGGAGCTTGAAGAGGCGGTGAAAAGTCTGAAGCGACGCAAGTGCCCAGGCCTAGACCGTATAGAGCCGGAAGTTATGAAATGCTCAGTCGGAGTAATCCGTACCGAGTTACTAAGGCTCTATAACAGTTGTCTAGAGCACGGAGTCTTCCCCTCCAGGTGGAAAGTCGGCATGATCAGAACAATTCTGAAAGCGCCTGACAAACCGGAGATGGAGGTGAAGTCTTATCGGCCAATCTGCCTACTATCCGTAGCAGGTAAAGTTCTTGAGAAGTTAATCGCGAGGCGATTAACTGATTTGTTCCTACGCTCGGAATACACCTCTGACCGGCAATACGGATTCAGACCTAAGCGATCCACGGAAGAAGCCATGGTTAAGCTAAAGGATCTGGTATCTAGCCGCGAAGAGAGGTATGTCCTGGCGCTCGCCTTTGACATTTCGGGAGCATTCGACAATCTCTGGTGGCCGAGCATCCTCAACGAGTTGAGGAAGCGAGGCTGTCCCCGCAATCTTTATCGGCTAATGGCCGACTATTTCGCCAACCGTGTGGTGACCTTAAGGTCGAAGCACGGAGAAGTGCGAAAAGTCGTAACCAAAGGCTGTCCACAAGGATCAATTCTCGGTCCTAGCTGTTGGAACTTAGTCTTTGACGAAGTTCTGCAGCTGCTTACGAACACCGGGCTCGCATGCGAGCCCATCGCCTACGCGGATGACTTACTCGTGCTTGTCTATGGCAGCACGAGGGAGGAACTCCAGCTCAAAGGGCAGAAGGTAGCGGATACGATTTCTGCGTGGTGCAAATCACAAAAGTTATCGCTATCTGCTCCTAAGACCGAGATGATTCTCTTGAGAGGTTCTCTCCATGCGGAGAGACCGCCCGTGATAAAGATCGATGGAAAAAGTATCACTGCAAAGAATACCATTAGGTACCTTGGCGTGTACTTTGACAAACAACTGGGAATAAACTCCCACGTTGAGTATGTGAGTGCTAAGTCCACGCAAACGTTTAATGCGTTAGCAAAGATTGCTCGTGCGAACTGGGGATTGGGACATCGGGCCATGCGTATTATGTACCGCGGCTTGTTTGTCCCAATCGTGGCGTACGCTGCTGCGGGCTGGGCAGACCTTCTCACCTCTGCATCGAGAAAAGTTCTCATCAGAGCGCAGAGGAGAGCTCTGCTTGGCTGCGTCAAGGCCTATAGAACGGTATCGACAGATGCGATCTCTGTGATCGCTGGTCAAGTACCGATAGACTTGGTGATAGCGGAGCGTATATGCGCCTACAGAATACGAAAGAATCTAGACACAGAATATGGAACATGTCGAATAAGTCATGCCGATTTGGCAAGCGGGGCCGTAGACCACGCCGAAGCATTAGCTGAGGTAAGGCAAGCGGCCCTGGCAGTGTGGCAGCGGAGATGGTCGTCATCGCGAGTCGGAAGGACTACCTTCCAGTACTTCAGCGATGTATCAGACCGTCTCAACGCGCGCTGGGTGATCCCTGATCACTACGTGACTCAGTTCATGAGCGGACACGGAGACTTCCGTGCGAAGCTCAAAACTTTCACGCTGGTAGAGGACGAACACTGCGAGTGCGGTGAAGTGGAAACACCGAACCATATCTTGTACGTTTGTCCGAAGTACGCTCAAGCGCGGGAACTCCTACGCCAGGAAGCTACTGCAAAAGGTCATCCCGAATGGCCGCTGCAGGAAACTGTCCTGGTGAACGAACATCTATTCAGGAGCTTCCGGAAATTCGCGCGAGACGTACTTAAGCTGAAAGCGAGTCGAACTGAGGAAGTCACGGAGTAGAGGCAAAAGGAAACCTCACTCCGAGACGTCACAATGAGCACCAGCTGGCCAAGGTCCTTCGGGACTTTGGTCCCTCGGGCCAGGATGAAGCCCATCCCGCTGACAGCGGGAGTTCCTGGATTGGGAATGGACTCGAGGTGGCAGTGGAATCGACGTTATTGTCCCTCCAATAATAAGGCAATAACGAGAAAGTGGAGCCATAACATCTGGCACGATAAAAAGAGTAGAAGCCGGTATGAACCGAGTGTTCGAGGTACGGCGCAGCCGGGGCAACCCGACTCATATACTACACATTACTTGTCCCTATCTACTGGAGTTCACCGCTAGGTGGCGCAGAGAACAGACGCGTCGTTACGTCGCTCCGTGTTCAGAGGAACTTTTCAGTGGTTAAAATCAGTGAAAGAATTCTAAAAAGTACTCTACAGTGTTCTGCTCGTGCCAGTGTACATGTGTACGAACTATCCTGGACGACAATTCACTCTGTGGAAAATTATAAGGGAAAATAAGTGTCGCGTCGGTTTTGGCCGCCATCTTGGCACGCCGGGACGCGTCAAACTTTTCAGTTATCGATAACCCGACTCCGGACAGAGGAATCAACCTGCCTTCATCTGTGCGAGTGTATCTAGTACACAGTAACATTATTAAAGTGAAAGCAAGGTGAATTTCGGAGAAATAGAGCGAACATTAGTGAAATAAGAATAGGACGCTAACTTGGCCGCCATCTTGGACGCCATATTGGACGCTTCGTCAGACGGCCATATTGGACTCCGGCCATATTGGATTTCGTTCAGCACCGCGGCTTTTTCAAATATGGGGAAAAATAAAAAGAAGAATAGACAGTCGGACCCGGAGGACAACTGGCCGAGTATAGTCGCCCAGTCACCGACTTCTTCCTGCGTCGACACGCCGATGAAGGAAGAAGTGAATGGAACGAAGAGGAAGGACCGCAGCCCGTCTCCGGAGAAGGAGAATAGGAAAAGTAAGGTGAAGCGTAAGCTGATCACCGAGGACGCCGTAGCCGAGAAGAAAGCTGAAGTGCCCAAAAATCCGGACGAGGGCACCATTAATATCCAGGCGTTAAAGGGAAAGTCCGAAGCAATAATCCGGAAATTACAGAACTTTGTTTTCGCCGAAGAAAATAACGTGAACCGCCGCGCCGCCGAGCACATAGTGTCCGCGTGTACGGAACTCAGTAACCTGTTAGCCGACGCGTTAATGGCTAACAGATTTCTCGAAGGTCAAATCGAGACCCTCAAATCCGCGGCCCCCATCCGCACTCCCTCACCCGCTACCCCCGCGTCGAATCCTACCGCCGATACATACGCGTCGCGCCTCCGTCTCTCCGCGAAAACCATGGCCAACTCCACCCTGAAACGCGATCCTCCGAAAATTGTGACCATAATCCCGAAGGACACAAACAAGTTCGCGTCCAGCGAGGCGACAAAGGAGGCGGTACAACGCCTAGTGTCGCCGGCAGAATCGAACGTTCGCATTCGCGGTTTCCGGAACATTAACGGTAACGGAATTATAATCGAAGCGGCTAAGGGTTGCAATCTCGCAGGAATAACTCAGAGCCTGAAACTCCGCGAAGCCGGCCTCATCGCCGCCGATCCCCCCAAAAAAACCCCCCGCGTTATTATTTACAATGCGCCGCGATCCGAAAATGACCGGGAAATTATCGACGCGATAATTAAGCAAAACGTGGACGATCCGAAGGAGAAGACTGTGGTCAGAGAGAACACTAAAGTGGCTTTCAGATCCGGCCCGAGAGACAAAGCGACCCACCATCTTATCCTCGAGGTCACTAGGTCCGCCAGGGATATATTGTTGAAGAACAACAACCGGATTTACCTCGGCTGGGAGAGTTGCCGAATCGACGACTACATAGCAGCCACCCGCTGCTATAAGTGTCAGTCGTACGGGCACACCACCAAATATTGCAGGGCTGAGAAGGAAGTTTGCGGTCATTGCGCGTCAACCGGCCACAACTTCAAAACGTGCCCCAACAAGTCGAGCGATCCGGTCTGCTCAAATTGCAAGAAATACGGTAAGGATCACAAGCATCTAGTTACCAGCAAGGACTGTCCGTGCCTTCACTCCGCGAAAGACCAGGTCCTGATGCGAACTAATTATGAATAGTTCTCCCCCGCGAATTCGTCCGTCCCTCAAGATAGCGCAAGCGAACCTCCGCGGCTCCCAGAACGCGTCCCTCGAAATATGTCAGGTTATGAGACGCGAGAACATAGACATCCTTCTTATGCAGGAACCGTATAACGTGAAGGGCAAATTTATTGGCCTCACGAAATACATTACTGTCTCCGGCGCGAAACCTGGCAACCGTGCCATGGCTGGAATCGCGATCCGCAACACGAACATCGCGATCCTTAAAATCACACAGTTCAGTGACGAATATTGCACGTGCATCGAGGTCACAGGGCCCTTCGGGAAACTGTACCTCGCTAGCGTGTACTTCAAGTTTTCGCACGATATCGAAAGGTATCTGGCGAGAATATCTCAAATATGTCGCTCCCTCCGCGGACAGAAATTAATTATCGCTGCCGATGCCAACGCGAAGTCGTCGCAATGGCACAGCACTATAACCGACCAGCGAGGCGAAGAATTGGAATGGGTAATAACCCATGAAAATTTGGTAGTCCTCAATGAACCCGGTAACCCGCCCACCTTTCGTAACCATAAAGGATCCTCCAACGTAGATATAACGCTTTCGAGTTTCGCGGCAGTCCGGTACATAAATGACTGGTCGGTCCATGAAAACTGGACCACTAGTGACCACAATCCGATCACTTTCACCTACAACGCGCCAACCAGAACAAATCAAGCCACCCCAACCGCGAGATTCAATATAAACCGAGCCGACTGGGAGAAATTCCAAATGGCATTGTACAATGCTCGATCCGAGACGCCCGGTGATTTTCAATTCCACGACCGATCCGCAGTAGAGCTCTCCGCCGCGTCAATTCAAGCCGCGATATTATCCGCCGCGAACCAATCCATTCCGAACAAGAAATCCTATGCGAAGTCGGTTCCCTGGTGGACGAAAAATTTGACGACACTCAAGAAGAGAACCTACCGTACGCGGAAGGCCTTCCAAGTGGAGTCCGACCCATCCACTAGGAACTCGAAACGCATCGCGTATCTTCGAGTTCGTAGGGAATACACCAACGCGATCCAAAGCGCCAAGCGTTCCAGCTGGCGCGAGTTTATTTCAAAAACCGGTAACGAAAACCCATGGGGAGCGGCATATAAAATTTGCGTTAAGAAAATCCGTCCCGACACAGTTCTCGCGTCCACACCGACATCGGCCGGAGCCCCGATTACATGGGAGGAGTCCGCGCGCAATCTCCTCCATGCCCTCGTCCCGGATGACACGCCGGATACCCTCGAGTCCCAGCGTCTTCGAAGATCCCTCCGCGACGTCCCACCGAACACCACGGATACAGATCTCTTCACCGACGATGAAATCCACCGCGCGATCCGCTCCCTCCGTAACGGCAAAGCACCAGGCTCCGATCTCATCGAGGTCGGAATGCTTAAGGCTGCTTACCCGGTCTTAAAGAAAGACCTCAAGGCCCTCTTCAATGGCTGCCTATCCCACGGTTGCTTCCCAGCACCGTGGAAGTCCGGTTCCATTCGCGCCCTCCTCAAAGGCCCCGATCGCGACGAGTCCACTACCAACTCCTACAGGCCAATTTGCCTACTCTCTGTAGTCGGTAAATGCCTGGAAAAGTTGATCCGCGAGCGGCTCGAACCGTTATTCCTCGACCCACTCCACGCGTCCCCTAGGCAGTTCGGTTTCCGGAAGCAGAAGTCGACGACTGACGCCATCCTCAACGTGCGAGAGCGCCTCGGGGCGTCAACAGCAAAATATGCCCTGGCAATTTTGTTCGACATCTCGGGTGCGTTCGACCACGTGTGGTGGCCCAGCGTACTCTTCCGCCTGAAGGAAAGGGGCTGCCCGAAAAATCTGTACACTCTCGTTTCCGACTACCTAAATAACCGCACAGCCTCGCTCATCGGAAAACAATCTCGCGTCGATAAATCGGTCTCCAGGGGCTGTCCTCAGGGCTCGATTCTCGGCCCCAGCCTCTGGAATTTAGTGTTCGATGACCTGCTGAATACCCTGACTAGCGAGGGCGTTGAGGCGTTCGCGTACGCGGACGACCTTCTGCTTCTCGTGTCGGGTGACAGCAGACTCGAACTAGAACGAAAGGGGCAGTCTGCGACGAACATCATTGAAAAGTGGTGCGAGTCGGAAAAACTGTCCCTATCTCAGGGAAAATCGGAGATGATCCTTCTTCGTGGACATCTCGACATTAGTAGACCCCCGACCATTAGAATTCAATCGAGTCAGATCCGTATGGTAAAAACCGTTAGGTACCTCGGCGTTTACTTCGATCAAGGCCTGAGAATCCGTACTCACGTCCGGAAAATCAGGACGAAGTGCGCCGAGAAGTTCAATTCCCTGACCGCGATAGCCCGCAGGAGCTGGGGGCTCAAGTATAGGTCCCTTAAGGTCCTATACAAGGGCCTCTTCCTTCCGATCTCCACCTACGCCGCTCCGGCGTGGAGCGACCTGTTAAACAAAACGTGTATTAGGGACCTACTCATTGCGCAAAGGCACGCTCTCTTGCGTACCACCAAAGCGTATAGGACAATTTCCACCGACGCTCTCCTCGTTATGGCAGGAGCTCCACCGCTCGATTTGCACATTAGGCGCGCGACACTTTTATACAGCACGCGAACGGGAACCCCCCTCCCCCCAACCTACGCCGCCCCCCCAGAATACCACGAAGAGAGCTCCGTCGAAATTTCCGCGCCCTTGCTGCGCGAATGGCAGGAGCGATGGGACAACTCCAATAACGGGAGATACACCCACCGCCTCCTGCCGGACGTAATGCACCGGATGAATATGGGATGGTTCTTTTTGAACCACTATATATCCCAATTCATCTCGGGGCACGGTGACTTCGCGGACAAACTTCATAGTAGAGGCCTCGCCGACAGCCCGGGCTGCCGTTGCGGCGAGGGCAATGATACCCCGAAACACACCTTCTTCGAGTGCCCTCTGTACGAGACAGAGCGTGCCGCTCTCAGAAGCGTGTGCAGAAACCACGGCGACCGCGAGTGGCCTCCGATGACCCCCACATTATTAAACGCGACGACATTCTCGACCGTAGCCAAAGCGATACGCGGTATCCTGCGGCTAAAGGAAGAGAATCCCCAACCACCAACGTACAGAGTACACCGACCCACCCCGCCCCCCGATGCAGACCCAACTCGCGTCCGCGAAAATCCGCGACCACGCCGCAACACCGCGAACCGCGTCCGCGAAACCGCGAATCGCGTCCGCGAACCCGTGAACCGCGTCCGCGAAACCGCGACCCGCGACCGCGAACCCGCGAACCGCGAAACCGTGACCCGCGTCCGCGAAACCGTGACCCGCGTCCGCGAAACCGCGACCCGCGACCGCGAACCCGCGAACCGCGACCGCGAAACCGCGAACCGCGAAACCGCGAACCGCGAAACCGCGAACCGCGACCGCGAACCCGCGAACCGCGACCGCGTCTGCGAAACCGCGAATCGCGTCCCCGAACCCGCGAACCGCGTCCGCGAATCCGCGACCCGCGACCGCGAACCCGCGAACCGCGAAACCGTGACCCGCGTCCGCGAAACCGTGACCCGCGTCCGCGAAACCGCGACCCGCGACCGCGAGCCCGCGAACCGCGACCGCGAAACCGCGAACCGCGAAACCGCGAACCGCGAAACCGCGAATCGCGAAACCGCGAACCGCGACCGCGAACCCGTGAACCGCGTCCGCGAAGCTCCGAACCACGTCCGCGAATCTGCGAACCGCGACCTTGCATCCGCGAATCGTAACCGGGAAACCGTGAGCCGCGTCCGCGAACCCGCGAATCGCGCCCGCGAATCCGCGAACCGATTACCTTTCGACAGGCTACAACCGGTTGTACGGTTAACCCGGCTCACACTCCCACCACGGGAGTAACGACTCGCGAAACCGCGAAAATCCGCGATACGCACCCCCACTCCCACCCACCTTCCACCACCCACCACCCACCTCCCACCTCCCACCTCCCACCTCCCACCTCCCACCTCCCACCTCCCACCTCCCACCTCCCACCTCCCACCTCCCACCTCCCACCTCCCACCTCCCACCTCCCACCTCCCACCTCCCACCTCCCTCCTCCCACCTCCCACCTACCACCTCCCACCTCCCACCTACCACCTCCCACCTCCCACCCACCCACCACCCACCGCGAAACCGCGAAATATCCGCGACCCTCCACTACGAAACCGCGAAAAATCCGCGACCCGGCCCCTCGAAACATCGAACTGACCCGCGCACTAACCCTGACAGCCCATGCGGGCGGTGCGTCAGCACCGTGGCTGTAGGGTTTAACGGCGAAGGCACTGGCCGGAGTCAACCCGCACGGGATCGAGCGTAACGCTGGCGGCTCTACCTCCACGTGGTCCCCGCTGGACAGCTTTGGGCGTTGCTTGCAGCGTCCAGGGCCGACGAAATGAGCCGCTGCCCCACTAGGGGTAGATCCAACTTGCCCGATGATATTTCCGCAAGGGAATGGAGGACAGGGTTTTTCCAAGCCAACCCGGCACAACATCTAGGCCGGGTTGTTCCCCTTGCAGTTGTGAAGCTAGAAAGTAGGGCCGAATAACATCAGGCCGACGAAGCCGATATGGGGGAAACCCCGAGGTGCGGCAGCTCTTCGTGAGCATCGTCTATACTTCATGTCCCTATCTACTCATCGTGTACGATGTTCCGAAAAAGATGGCAAGAGAAGAGGTTGCTTCCAATCTGTGGAAGCAAAACCTCAGCGAGATGACTCAGAAAGAGTTTGCCTCTAACCTGAAGGTCGGTTACCCAACCGGTCCTAAAGGCAAGGAGGCGGCCAACTGGGTCATCGAAGTCAGCCCGCAGGTTCGCCGGCGGCTGAAAAGTGGGGAAGGCCGGGTATACATGGGCTGGTCGTCTTGTCGAGTACAAGACTACGTCTCGGTAACCCGGTGCTTCAAGTGCCAGAAGTTTGGCCACACGGCTAAACGTTGCAAGCATAAAGAAGATGTATGCGGTCACTGCGCCGATAAGGGGCATACCTTTGCCACGTGTAGCAAGAGGAAAGGACCGCCGGTCTGCTCCAATTGCAAAGACAGTGGTAAGCCGCACGACCATAAGTCTAGAGACAAGCTGTGCGCGTCCTATCAGGCCGCGCTACAGCAAACAGTAGCTCGAACCAATTATGGTTAAGAGAACCGAAGATAGACGATCTCAGAGGATTGTCCGAGTTGTACAGCATAATATGCAGCGCGCTCGGAATGTGTCCGATGAAATGACATCTTTGCTGCATGCCAGGAGAATAGACGTGTTGTTAGCACAAGAACCGTACAGCTGGAAAGGCAAATTGCCTGGGCTGAAGCGGGCACAAACCAAAGTGATCATGGAAGGGGAACGGCCAATGGCAGCAATAGCTGTCACGAACCAGGACCTGGACGTGGTCAAGTTATCACATCTGTGCGACACGCATCTATCCTGTGTAAGCGTAAAAGGCAATTTCGGTAATGTCTACCTAGTCAGCCAGTACTTTCAATTTTCGGAAGAAATTGAACCAAGTCTAGCTAGATTAGAGAATGTGCTTGCGGCGCTAAACCATAATCAAGTTGTGATCGCAGCGGACGTCAACGCTAAATCTCCCCTCTGGGGTAGAGCGAAGACGGACGCGAGAGGCCGAAAACTGGAGGAGTTCGTGGCCCGGCACAACTTGGTTATTTTGAACGAGGCTGGCAGTATGCCTACGTACTCCAGCCCGACCGGAGAGTCTTATATCGATGTCACACTTGCGACAAACGACATGTCCAACAAAGTGCGAAACTGGAAAGTCCATCGCGACTTAACGTCCAGTGATCACAGAGTCATAGAATTTTCGTTGCAGTTCGCTGCCGGGATTGAGAACCAGCGCCATGATGGGCGGTTCCACCTGGATAGTGCGAACTGGCCAAGATACGTACGAGCGCTGCTGGAAAGCAGGAGGAACTTAACCCTCCGGCCGAATGGCCGAGAGGAGGTCGAACATCTTGCACTGGAAGTCGAGAAATCGATTGTCCAAGCGTGCGCTTCCTCCATGCGATCTAAGCGGTGGCACTCAAAATCTGTCCCGTGGTGGACACCAGAATTGACGAGACGGAAGAAGCACGTCAACAGATGTAGACGCGCCTTCCAAAACCCGAAATGTTCGGAGGATGAGAGAGCAGGCCGGAAGACTGAGTATCTCGTGCAGAGAAAAGCTTATACGGCCGCTGTGAGAGCTGCAAGGGTACAAAGTTGGAAAAACTTTGTAACCGAGCAGGGGAACAAAGAACCGTGGGGTCTTGTTTACAAGATTTCACGTGAGAAGCTGAATGTTGAAACTGCGGTTTCAAACATTCGCACCGAACAAGGACACACGATGGACTGGGAATCCACTGCGTCAGCGCTGCTGGAGGCGTTAGTTCCGGACGACACGTCCGTGAGCGACACTCCGGAACAGGCGCAGCTCAGGCTAGAAGTCGCTACCGAGCCAATGAACGAAGACGATCCTGTCTTCACTCACATGGAGCTTGAAGAGGCGGTGAAAAGTCTGAAGCGACGCAAGTGCCCAGGCCTAGACCGTATAGAGCCGGAAGTTATGAAATGCTCAGTCGGAGTAATCCGTACCGAGTTACTAAGGCTCTATAACAGTTGTCTAGAGCACGGAGTCTTCCCCTCCAGGTGGAAAGTCGGCATGATCAGAACAATTCTGAAAGCGCCTGACAAACCGGAGATGGAGGTGAAGTCTTATCGGCCAATCTGCCTACTATCCGTAGTAGGTAAAGTTCTTGAGAAGTTAATCGCGAGGCGATTAACTGATTTGTTCCTACGCTCGGAATACACCTCTGACCGGCAATACGGATTCAGACCTAAGCGATCCACGGAAGAAGCCATGGTTAAGCTAAAGGATCTGGTATCTAGCCGCGAAGAGAGGTATGTCCTGGCGCTCGCCTTTGACATTTCGGGAGCATTCGACAATCTCTGGTGGCCGAGCATCCTCAACGAGTTGAGGAAGCGAGGCTGTCCCCGCAATCTTTATCGGCTAATGGCCGACTATTTCGCCAACCGTGTGGTGACCTTAAGGTCGAAGCACGGAGAAGTGCGGAAAGTCGTAACCAAAGGCTGTCCACAAGGATCAATTCTCGGTCCTAGCTGTTGGAACTTAGTCTTTGACGAAGTTCTGCAGCTGCTTACGAACACCGGGCTCGCATGCGAGCCCATCGCCTACGCGGATGACTTACTCGTGCTTGTCTATGGCAGCACGAGGGAGGAACTCCAGCTCAAAGGGCAGAAGGTAGCGGATACGATTTCTGCGTGGTGCAAATCACAAAAGTTATCGCTATCTGCTCCTAAGACCGAGATGATTCTCTTGAGAGGTTCTCTCCATGCGGAGAGACCGCCCGTGATAAAGATCGATGGAAAAAGTATCACTGCAAAGAATACCATTAGGTACCTTGGCGTGTACTTTGACAAACAACTGGGAATAAACTCCCACGTTGAGTATGTGAGTGCTAAGTCCACGCAAACGTTTAATGCGTTAGCAAAGATTGCTCGTGCGAACTGGGGATTGGGACATCGGGCCATGCGTATTATGTACCGCGGCTTGTTTGTCCCAATCGTGGCGTACGCTGCTGCGGGCTGGGCAGACCTTCTCACCTCTGCATCGAGAAAAGTTCTCATCAGAGCGCAGAGGAGAGCTCTGCTTGGCTGCGTCAAGGCCTATAGAACGGTATCGACAGATGCGATCTCTGTGATCGCTGGTCAAGTACCGATAGACTTGGTGATAGCGGAGCGTATATGCGCCTACAGAATACGAAAGAATCTAGACACAGAATATGGAACATGTCGAATAAGTCATGCCGATTTGGCAAGCGGGGCCGTAGACCATGCCGAAGCATTAGCTGAGGTAAGGCAAGCGGCCCTGGCAGTGTGGCAGCGGAGATGGTCGTCATCGCGAGTCGGAAGGACTACCTTCCAGTACTTCAGCGATGTATCAGACCGTCTCAACGCGCGCTGGGTGATCCCTGATCACTACGTGACTCAGTTCATGAGCGGACACGGAGACTTCCGTGCGAAGCTCAAAACTTTTACGCTGGTAGAGGACGAACACTGCGAGTGCGGTGAAGTGGAAACACCGAACCATATCTTGTACGTTTGTCCGAAGTACGCTCAAGCGCGGGAACTCCTACGCCAGGAAGCTACTGCAAAAGGTCATCCCGAATGGCCGCTGCAGGAAACTGTCCTGGTGAACGAACATCTATTCAGGAGCTTCCGGAAATTCGCGCGAGACGTACTCAAGCTGAAAGCGAGTCGAACTGAGGAAGTCACGGAGTAGAGGCAAAAGGAAACCTCACTCCGAGACGTCACAATGAGCACCAGCTGGCCAAGGTCCTTCGGGACTTTGGTCCCTCGGGCCAGGATGAAGCCCATCCCGCTGACAGCGGGAGTTCCTGGATTGGGAATGGACTCGAGGTGGCAGTGGAATCGACGTTATTGTCCCTCCAATAATAAGGCAATAACGAGAAAGTGGAGCCATAACATCTGGCACGATAAAAAGAGTAGAAGCCGGTATGAACCGAGTGTTCGAGGTACGGCGCAGCCGGGGCAACCCGACTCATATACTACACATTACTTGTCCCTATCTACTGGGTCCTAGAAGGTCCAGGGTTTTATTCCCTGGTGCGCCAACCCCTCCTCCATGTGGTAGGACCTGGACACCCTCGGGTGACAAACGGGGCTCTGGTAGGAAGTGCTCCTACGTGAGTGATCGCTCTGCGGTCACCGTGGCACTCGCAAAATCGTAAAACTGCTCGCCGTAGCAACGACCCACCGGAGCGTAACCCGGTGGTACGTTACGGGAGGAGAGCGAGGGTCTTACCTTAATTGTGTGTTGGACCGCGGGGAGAAAAACCTCTAAACAAATCCCGACCTCTAAGCTGAAGACCGCGGTGACAGAGGGTTGTCGTTCCTTGCACGAACGTCGATGGTTGGTGGGAGCACTAACCGCCAAGTGGCAAACCTCAGGGCACCTGGCGCACCCTGTTGTATTAGCCTTCTCCTGGGATAGGGCGTAATCCCAGGAGTGACTTTTACTCGTCCCGACTCGTGGGAACAAATATGGACATGAACAAAAACACAAACAAAAAGAAGGAAGGAGGGAGGAAAGGAAAGAAGAAAGGAGGAAATACAGAGGAAAAGAGAGACAAATCTCAGGCACACAGGGATAGTGCTAGTGCCTGGGAGAACATGCTAGGGTCGGATGCGGACTCCTACTCGGAACTGGATTCCGATATGGAGTTCGAGATAAATACCGCACTCTTACGCTCTCTGGAAGAGCAAGAGGAGACCAGCGAGGCGCAATCTGGGTGGACAACCCAGAATAATAAAAAAGGGAAAAAGAGGAACAAGCAGGCTTGTTCCAGTGACTCAGATATTCCATCTGGGTCAAAAATAAAACAAAGTCGAGAGGAGGACGTTAAGTCCGAGGAGAAACAGTCAGAGGACGAGGACTGTGACCCAATTGGTCAACTGCAAAACTTCCTCAAGCAGGTCTTGACGGAAGTGCAGTATAAGAAAGCGCAAAAAATGATTATAGTTATAGAAAAGCACGCTTACGCGGAGGTGACGGAAGCAGAGGAACAGAGATACCTGCTCTCCACCGAGAACATGCAACTCGTGAAACGAGTTG